>PVIH01023560.1:0-24591 GCA_004025045.1 Sigmodon hispidus | reverse complement strand
AGAAAACCAATGGCTAAAGAACATGCAGCTGAGACAAAGAAAAGATTTGTTCAGAAAGCCAGCAAACCAAAGAGGCTGGAAATGTCTCCAGACAGGACCACTATGTCCGGGCTGCAGGCACAGAGGGCTGTGTAGACATGTCGGCTGGGGTGGGGTTGGCCGTTCTCCTAAGCTGCCCTTATCTGCAGGCCACTGGGTACTCTGTGTTTGGCAGATCTAAAGAAAAGAAAAGTTACTGATTAGGAAAGAGTGTGGTTCCAGTCTTTTTGGTTGCTTTCCTGGCGAAGGTTCATTCTACAGTTAATTATTAGGCTCCAAAAGGTATGTTTTCTCTGGAAAACAAGGAAAGGGAAGAATCACTTTGGAAGCCACAGTGGGGGACTGGGTGGCTGGAGAGACAAGTTGTATGCACGGATACTATGGACAGCCAGGCCTGGGGTGTTATTTAGAGTTTGCTTTCTCCTGAACAGAGGCCTGAGCAAGTACACAGGGACTAGGAATCCATGCAGCCCTGAATTCTATGACAAGAGGGGAAAAATAGCTCAACAAAGTGAGGAGCTGTGTCCACAGGACGGCTTGTCTAGCCTTGAAGAACAAGGCTAGGTTCTCGGTGAGTGCTGAGAAAAATTGCAGACACAGAACACCATGGTAACTCCATCCACATGAATCCGCAGCCACCAGCCAGAGCAGCAGAATCACAGGTCTCAGATCCACCCAAGCAAGCAGAAAGAAGCTGGGATCGGGCTGTCACTCAGATCTCTGAAGAATGGCCTAGAGAGAAGAAGAGGGGATTTGAGGAGGGCAGGGTTAGGGACAAGCTTGTTTCCTCAACCTTGGAAACTGAAAGTCCTGAATTTAGGGTCTGAGAAAGTCAGGGTCAGACGACCACACTGATAAAGATGAAGTTACCCTACAACCGAGAAATTCCACCTGCGGGTACTTATCCAACAGAAAGGAAAGCATGCATGAACATAGTCCAATAATGTCCACAGTGGCATCATTCAGAGAAGACAAAAAGTGGAAGCAACCCGACCATCCATTAGCTTAATTAAGAGACAAATAAATATGGTGTAAATTATCATGGAATATTACTGGGCATCGAAAAAGAACGAAGCCCTGAGACACGCTATCGTAAGGATGAAAACATCATGTAAGTGAAAGAAAACAAGAACCAAAGCTATCTGTACGGTGCCACTCACAGAGAGCAGATACAGTGGATGGTTGGCTGCTCGGTTGGAGCTTGAGGATCGGAGGGATGGGAAGCTAGAATTAGAACAGTAATGGAAATGCTGTAAACTGTACCGCTAGATGCAGTTGTCTGAACTGGAGGCCACTGAACTGTGTCCTTTAACGGGTGACTGGGAAAGCATGTGAATTCTATCTCAATAAAGCTGTCTAGATAATTGATATGAGCAGGGGAGGGAGAAGGCTGTGCTCAGGGCAGGGGCCCCGGTTCAGTCTCTCAGGATTCTGCCTGGGCATGATCAGTGAAAATCTCACCCCTCCCTGGGTCTGTGTTGTTGCTGCTGTGGAGTGAGGGAGAGGAGGGACAATGCCATCAACTTGGGAGCCTGTGACATTTTTCGTGACAGCTGTTCATGATTATGTGAACTCCAGCCCACTGGGTAAAGTCAGGGAGCACCTGGGGCCTTGGGAAACATCTCTTATTCACCACTACTTCCACTCTGGCCATCTGCAGGTCACCCTCAGCCTACACACTTCACAAACACCCGAAGAGCTGCCTCTAGACAGCGTTCTCAGCTGCTGCTCTACGCCAAGAAGTACTGACCAGTGTAGTCCATGCCTGTAATCCCAGCACTGAGGCTATGGGCCAGCCTAGGCTACATGATGAGACTAGCCTGGGCTACATGGTGAAGCCCTGCCTCTAAAAAAGAAAGTGAAGACAACCAGGGGCAAGCTGCAGAGAGTCCAGCTTTGGCAGTTCAATATCCACCTTTCTGGAGTCATTCTGGGATGGACAGACAGACAACAGAAGGAACAAGAGAAAATGCTTACTAGGTCAGCCAGAGCAGTGATTTGCCTTCATTTGCTAAAATCATTGTTATTTTATAGCAGTAAAATTGAGACATGGGTGGATCAGGCCATGCTCATGCAAAGGACAACTGCTGAGCCCACCCTTTCCACACTGCTTGGAAGAGCTGAGTGGCCCCACGTGGCTAGCTGGCAGAGTTTCCCAGAAGGGATGGTAGTGGCCTTGGGACCCAGGATGAGATGGCCCCATCAAGGAGTTCTGAGTGGTTAATGTCCTGTCTCCCAGCACTCTCTTACTGTGTAACTATGAGGAAGTAACTTGCCCTCTCTGGGCCTTTGTTATAAAGAAGCACCTGAACATTGCCTGTTACCCAACCTTGGCCTGAGATTATGGAAAGGAGGGGGCCTCACAAACCACAGAGAGCCAAGGACACAGAGGGCAGCAGGAAGTCTAGCTCTAAAACAAACAAGAGTGGGATGGGAGCAGGTGGCAGGGGCAGCAGCAGGGGCAGGGTGCCTTTTGCTCCCACGGATGGAATGCAGAGGTGACTGCTGGGCCTAGTGGGGGCAGGGGCGGGGGAGGGGGTGGAGGGCAGGGCTATAGAGCATCTTGGAAGCTATAGCTTGGAGACATCTAGATGGATCAGAGTTAATACAGACCAGGTGCTACACTAGGCTACATGGATGCTAGGTCACTATGGCAACACTGCCCTATAGAATGTCCCAGCAGACTCCAGGGAGAAACAAGATAAGCTAAGACTTGGGCTGAAAAAGGTGGAGATGTGGTATCAGTTCTAAGATCCAAGCTGAGTCTGGGAAAATGGCTCAGTGGTTAAAAGCATTTACTTAGTAAGCATGAGAACCTGAGTTTGAATCCCCAACATCCATGTAACCCCAGCTTTGAGGGTGGAGGCAGGTGGATCCTAAGAGACCACCGGCCATTTGGTCTAAGAGCCAAACTTCCTTTAAGTCCTGCATACATGAGATCCTGAGTCCCAACATCCCCATCCTGCAGTAGAGCAGATCAAAGAGAGGCCCAGGAGATTACTGCACAGGCCCAGGGTCATATGGCTTGGAACTAGATGACAGAGCCAGAGCACCACCCAGAAAGATGGCCCTCGGTCACTGTTCCCAACCTTCCCACCCTGTCATTGCCTCTCACAGTGTTTTGTATGGTCTGAGACTAATCTATGATCATCATGTTTTTAATTTTGAATGAGTGAGTTTATTAAGGAGAGAGAGAGAGAGAAAGAGAGAGAGAATCAAAACATAATCAGATGGGGTGTTCAAAACATCCAGCAGAAATGGACTCAGAAGAGAAAGTCATAGGTAGAGAGCAGTGTCCCCTCAGGTGTGGCTTCTAGGTAAAAGAACAAACACATTTAACCCCAGCACAGGCAGGCAGATCTCTGAGTTCCAGAACAGGTCCACACAGAGAAACTCTTTCCCTCCAAAACCAAAAACGACAAAACAAAAAAACAAACACCATCAGACTGCATGTTTACAACATCCGACAGAGACCGATTGAGGATGGGTTATCAATGGAGCTTTTATATCATGTGATAAACATAGCAATGTCCGATGAGATTGGTTACCTTCTAACTTTTTTTACGAATACATGTTTTTATTCTCTGACTGCTTTGCTGTTTCTCTTCATGCTCTGTCACAGAGTTAGGGTGACCAGCCTGTCCCCAAACAAGGAGCCTTAGAGAATGCTTTTGAGACACACGTACTTGAGTCTGAAATGGGGGGCAGTGAACCCCACCTCCAGAGGCAGCTTCTCAGTAAGCTCAAATAGCATGTGTACATTACACACACATGGTGAGGGTAAGCTGGTGGGGAGCTACTGTAGAGCCTGGAGCCTGAGGTGAATTGGCCAGGGACAAGTAGGGAGTGTGGCAGCTGGACTGCTGGAGGTGGGGTAACCTGATAACCGGGGTGGGAGGCAGGAAGCAGGGTTGGGGAGATCATTTCCTAAGAAGCAAAGGGTACCTGGGTTGGGACATTGTGTGGGTCCAGAGTTGGGAACTCTACTGTGTTCCAAAGGCCAGGCCATGTCAGGAAGCATCTGAGGGAAAATGTTCCTGGAAATGGCCTCAAAACTTTTAGGAGAAAGGAATCTGCAGCTTAGAGGTCTCCAGCAATTTGCTGTGGTTCCTTTTCAGACTTACTAAATATTTACTTTTGTGTCCGAATAGCTATTCATCAATTTCCTTTCATATTCGCCTTAAATCCAATCTGTCAAAATAGGGATCTGTCTCTCTTGCCAGAGGGAATAAAATGAAGAAATTAAAAAAATACACATTGTCCTCTTACAATGAGTCATAACATAACTTTAAAGCTGTATAGTAAAAATGTTTATGGGCTGGGGAGATGGCTCAGTGGGTAAAGCGTCTTGTATAAGTGTGGAGACCTGGGTTTGGAACTCAGTACCAGCAAAAATAAAAGTGTCAGCACTCTGTCTGTAACCTCAGAACTGGGGGTGCTGAGACAGGAGGATCCCTAGGGCTCCCTGGCCAGTCAGTCTGGAAGAAACAGCAGTCCCATGAGAACTCTGCTTCAAAAAATGAAATGGAGAAGTGATTGAGGAAGGAATCTATCTGGACATCAGTTTTTCTGGCCTCCACTTGAGCCCCCAGATCAGTACCCTGTAAACACCCATCCTCTTCCACACAACAGATTCACTGTACGACTAACCAGATACCCGTGTTCAGCCCAGCCTCTCTCCAAGACGCTCTGGCCACTCCAACAATCTACGGTTGGGCAGAAGCCCGCTTCACAACCAAGGCTTGACCAGCTCATGGAGCGTTGCTTTGGGACTGGGGTTTTTATTTGTTTGCTTGCTCATTTGTTTTAACTCAGGGTCTCCTCTAGCCCAGGATGATCTTGAACTCAGTATGCAGCAAGGATGACTTTGAATTCTTGATTCTCTTGCTTCTACCTCCCAAGTGCTAAAATTACAGTCTTGCCATCTCACCCTGCTCTTCTGTGCTCATTTATTTTTTTAAGTGTCTCTACAAGTAAAAAACAATATTTTCATGTAACAATATTGCCACATCACAGTAAAGTCTAGATAGTAGTCTGTAAGTTGTAACACACACACACACACACATACACACAGTCAGTGAAGATGTGGAACAGGCTGTGAGAAGGGAGAGATTTGGCACATTACCCCTGGAAACATTAGGTGGACATTAAATAGAGGCATACTCATCTTTCCCTTTGGGCCAGCTGCCCTGCTGAACATAGCAGACAAATAGGAGCCCACGTGTTCTCCAAAGGCCAGAAGCAAAAATTCTTAGGGCATCTTTCTTCCCAGATATTCCGAAGCTGAAAATAATGAAGGGTCTGACATTCACCGCACAGATACTGGAATCTGTGGCTGGTCGTTCAGATAATGCCATGGGGAGGAGAAATGAGCGACGTGGTGCTTTGGGACAGCAGGCTGCATCTCACCTGCTGGTGAACACAGATGGGATGGTTACACTCACTGGAAGCTCCAACCCAGACATAGCTGGTCCCCGATGATGGAGGGCAGGATGTCAGTGACCTTTAAGGGTGCTCGAACAGGGAGCTTCTGGGGGTCCTGCTGTGTTCTGAGTCTGGATGCTGGTTAGCATGACCAGGTTGTTTAAAAGAGAACACACTGGTAACTGTGAACTTAACATTTCTGTTTCCTCCTCTTCTTCCAGAAGGGTTTGACTATGACATGGCCCTATAAACTCACATGTGTGTGAGCACTTGGCTGCAGCCTGGTGGTGCTGATGCGGAAGGTTGTAGACTTTTAAGAGGTAGTCTCACTGGAGGTGAGATCTGAGGCTATAACCCAGCCCACCACCAATCCACTCCCTGTTTCCTGAGTGCAGATACAATGTGGCCAGACAGCTCTGGTCCCGAGCCATGCCTTCCCATCTGTGGTAGAATGTATCTCTCTGGAGCTAAACAAAGCTTCCCCTCTTAAGTTGCACTTGTCATTGTATTTTATCACGATGACAGGAAAGTTTCAGTTAAGACAATGTCTCAGGCATCTCTGGATGGCCTCAGACTGCCCACCCTCCTGCCTCCAACTCCTGAGCATGCATGGAATCCAGGCTTTGTGCATGTCAGGAAGACTCTCTACCACTCCTAGGCCTGCCTTTATGTGAGTGTTTGTTCGTGTGGTGGTATGTAAGCGCAAGTGTGTGAGTGAGAGATCCAGTGCGTGTGCATGGGGGGAGGGCTGGGGGTGTTACTGGTGTGGGCCTTCATTAACCACCGAATAGTTTGTTGGGGCAAGAGCTCTCCTTAGGCCTGTAGCCCATCAATCCCTGCCGGTTTAGCTAGCCAGCTTGCACTGGGAATCCCTTGTCCCTGTCTCCTCATGCTGGGATTCTAGATGGCCATCAGGCCTGCCTGGCTTTTCCATAAGGGGATATGAATTCCAGTCCTCACAACCGCTAGACAAGCACTCTCTCCACAAAACCTCTTCCCTACCCAACCCCCTTCTTGCTCTTTTGAGATGGCTTCACTCACTAAGCAGCCCAGGCCTCAAACTCTCAGTAATTCCCCTGCCTCAGCTCCCTAGTACTGGGATCTCAGACGTGAGCCCCCACCCCCACCATTTGAGCTCTCTTTATAGACATGTCAAACCTGATTGGAAAGAAATCCTGCACTAGCGTGTTAGCACCAGGCTCCTCAAAACCTTGGCTTTTCTTCCCACAGTGAAATGTCAGGATGTGTTTTCATGATGGGAGCCCCCAGGAGGGCTGGACAGCAGCGATGGTAGCCAGCCTCCTTGTTCTAGAAAACTGTGTCTAGCTAGGGGATGTTGGGCCAGGGCAGAAGTGAGGAGACCTAGGAGGTACAACTGTCAAGTTGCCCCAAAGGAGGGATGTCAGAGAAGCCTTCCATGGTGGACGCAGCAGAGAGAAGGTAGGTCAGAGGCGGGCTGGGAGGTTTGGGCAAAGCCAGGAAGTGGGAACTGGGTAGCAGCTGTCATGGGGAGGCTGGCCTCTGATGCGTTCCTGAGCTACAGTGGTCCTGCCCTACAGGGCTGGATGAAGATGAGTACCAGCAGCTCAAGCCCCACCAGGCACCACCAGACCCTAAACCCCCTGAAAGGCTTTTCTCTGCCAGCTCCCCCTTCATTCTTTCCCAGGCCTGGCTGGCCCTGCTCAGTGCTGCCAAGCTGCCCACACCCAGTGCTCTGCAGTGCCAGATCCTCACAACGCTAGCAATTTGTCTCTCATCCATCACAGATACTCTTCTCCCTTTCTCTTTCTTGCTTCATTGGCCTTCTTATTTGGGGGTTCTTGAACTTGATGATGCTACAGTCTGTGTTACTGAGGCCCCTGGTGGTCCTGAAGAGCCCAGCAAAAGAAAATAACTTGAGGCCAAAGTCACCACCAAATAATGGGCAGAGCTGGATTAATTTTCAAAAATATAACTTGTTTGTTCTTTAAAAAATATTTTTATTATATTATGTGCATTGGCCTTTTGCTTGCATTTCTATGAGGGTGCTAGATCTTGAAGTTAGAGACAGTTGTTAGCTGTCATGTGGGTGCTGGGAATTGAACCCAGATCCTCTAGAAGAGCAGTCAATGCTCTTAACCACTGAGCCATCTCTCCAGCCCCCTTTAAACTTGTTTTTAAAGATTTGTTTATTTTATATGTATGTGCATGTGCCTAAAATGCATGCATATGCGTGTGTGCATATTCGTGTGTGTGTGTGTGTGTGTGTGTGTGTGTGTGTGTGTGTGTGTGTGTGTGCAATGCATGCATGTCTTTGTTTGTGGAGGCCAGAAGAAGGTGTCAGGTCTCCTGGAACTGGAGTGATTGTGAACCACCTGACGCGGATGTTGAGGCCTGAACTCAGGTTCTCTGCAAGAGCATGAAATGCTCTTAACTGTTGAGCTTTCTCCCCAGACTAGGTTTTAATAATAATTGCTGTAAATGTAACCATGTGCTAATGTGGGACCCAGAGTGAGGCACTGTGCAAGCATTTACCGTTAGCTCCTAACAATGACCCAGAGGAGGAGTAGATTGTTATTATCAGCCTCTTCAAATGCTATTGAAGTCATATATCACAGAAAATGCACACACTTGGGCTTGCTGGGGAGAGAGAGGGAGGGCCTTTATACAAAAAGCATACTGAGCACATGGAAAGATACATAGCAAATAAGTTTTCATTTCAAAAATCACAAGATACACTGCACCCGCATGAGAGCTGTGACCCTAAGGCAGATAGTGACAAGCAAGGGCAGGATGTGGAAAGCTGGAATGCTCTCACAGTTCCACTGGGAACACTCTGTGTTGTAGCCGTTTGGGGAAACAATTGCATATTACAAAAGGTGAAGTGTAGTAGGATTATGTTGGTAATATTGTAAATATTTGTCCCGCCTATGGGTTTAATAAAAAACTGATTGGCAAAAGGTAAACAGGAACTGTGGGTGGGGCTACAAGGCTAAGAAAACTCAGGAACATCTCAGAGCAGACACAGACGTCAGACACAGATGCCAGAGTCACTGGAGCTGCCAGGAACCGAGCCGCACGGGTGAACAAGATGGGCTGAGTTCAGATGAAGGAGCTAGCAAATTATATGCCTGGGCCCTAGGTCAATCAGTGTAAAAATAATATAAGACTGTGTGTGATTATTTGAGGCAAAGTGAGGCCGAGAGTGAGACTAAACCTTTGGTCCAAGCCCGGAAAGTCTGGGCCAGAATCTATTACAACAGTGAAACCCAGAGCAAACATCTGAAACCAGAAAGTGATATATATATATATATATATATATATCTCCACACAAAAGTTGTACACGAGCATTCACAGCTGCCAAAGAGTGGGCACAATCCAGACTTGCATTAACTGATATGAAGACACAGTGGAATATTATTCTGCAATGAAAAAGGAAGAAAGTGATGATGTGTGTACAACATGGATGTGGTTTGAAAACGTCTTCCTACATTAAAGAAGCTGCTCACAACAGACCACATGTTGTATGATTGCATTTATGTGTAATAACCCCCAAACAGACCAATAGACAGAGGGCAGATCAGCCACAGGTACATGAGGGTGGGGTCTGAGAGGGACTGCTAGTGAGTGCTTTCTTTGGGGTTGCTGAAAGTCCTGAAAACTTAAAGATGATGGTCATGCAAGTCCTAAACAGACTTGAGAACACTAGATTCCACACTGTCGTGAGTGTGTGAGTCATAAATTGTATCTCATTAAAAATATAAGAGGATGAAGAGATGGCTTAGCATTTAAGGGTGCAGACCGCTCTTGCAGGGGACCCAAGTTCATTTCCTAGCACTCACCTCAGGTGGCCCACAACCACTGGAAATTCTAGCTCTAAAGTGATCTGACGTCTCTAGCCTCCATGGGCACTGCACCCATACGCACCCATACCCAGACACACAAACACACATGTGATTAGCAAATGCAATCTTAAAGTAGGAAGGTACTTGTGGTTTCATTCAGGCTGTTGTCTTACTTCAGCCACCCCTACCTTCTTCTGTTTCTCTGAGTGACTACAAGTTGTTGATTTCTAAGACCCAGCTCAGACGTCATTACAAAGATTTTCTCAACAGACTCTGATCAGAAGTACATGCCTGTCCTCTGAACTTCTTGGTAATTCTCAGCGCTCACTATGTGATGATTTGAAGGGCATATTCCATTGGATCACTGACACTTATTACACTTAACATGATTTAACAGTCACCTTGCCTCTGCTATTTTACTCTGAGCTCGGAACTGAAGATCTCATCCTCTTACCTTCTGGGTACCCAGAGACCAGCACTGGGAACAGCATGTAACAGGTGTCTATATTAACTCCTGGTCTCACCTCTGTGCTACCTGCAGTAGTTTAAAGAGGAAACATTTATTATGTGTTTATTTAAAGAGGAAACAAAGCCCACAGTTTGATAGGGTACAGTTCATCATGGCAGGGGAATCATGATAGCCCTTCAAAATGGCCAGGTCCGTGGTAGCAAGAGCAGGAGACATCTTGCTCAGGCATCAGTGGGTCAGAAAGGAGACAGGAAGGGAATGTGCTCAGGCTAAAACCAGGTGACAACCCATGAGCCTCCACTAAAGGTCCCACAGCCTCCTCAGTGCACTTGGCCTTCCTGACAATGGGCCCACAGCCTCCTACCAAAGCAGCTCCATAAGATGAGAACCAAAGTTCATGAGCCTACAGGGAACATTTCACATTAAAAAAAATAACCACAATGGCATTTTTTTTATATATTTATTTAGTTTGTTTGAGACAGGGTTTCTCTGTACAGCCTTGGATGTCCTAGAATTTGGAGATCCAGCTTGCCTCTGCCTCCGCAGAGCTGGGATTGAAAATGTGGACCACCGCCAAAAGGCTATCAATGGCATCTTTGAAAATGTGCAAAGGATTCACTCTAAATGTCTACTTTCTCATATCAGCCTCTTTTCAAAAAATGAGCTCCCAATCAGTGGTTCTCAGCCTCCCTAATGCTGCGACCCTTTAACACAGTTCCTCATGTTGTACTGACCCCCAACCATAAAATTATTTTCACAGCTACTTCTTAATTGTAATTTTGCTACTGTTATGAACCATAATGTGAATATTTTTGGAGACAGAGGGTTTCCAAATGGGTCTCAACCCATGGATTGAGAACGCCATCCTAATGGAACATGCTGGATCAGATTTGTCGATTTATTCCCTGTGGAAATACCCTTTTTTTAAAAAAAAGTAAACACAAAATGATCAAATGATGAAGACATCTGGTTTCCACCGTGATTAGCCAGGCAGTTGTTTTGAGGACCTGGGGCTTGCTTCCAGGCCTAGGGGAGGCTAGGGGTGGACAGAGATAATGAACTCAGATGCGGGGGTGGGGGGGGACGGGACCCACATCTCATAACTAATAATTATTTAAAGTGTGTGTGTAAGCCAACATTCATTGCTGTGAGAAAATATCTGACTGAAATTTCATTAAGTAAAAAGGGTTCATGTTGGTTCGTGGCATCAGGGGTTTTTAGTCCATTTTGTGAGGGATGGCACAGCAAACCGAGGACTTACCTCAGGGTGCCCAGCAAACAGAGAGGGCATGACTTTGCCAGTGGGCTTTCTGCTTGTCTGTGTTTTACAACTATCCTTTGGTGCCACCCATGTCCAGGCCAGCCCTTGCCTGGTTAGCTAACCCTCTCTGGGAATGCCCTTGTGGGCACATGAACAGATGTTCTCCACTGATCTCGACCCCACTTCTAGTCATAGTTTCTCTGTGTTCTCAAACAGCACTCGACAATTTATCAGGAGAATGTACATTACATCTCTGATAACTCTCAACCCAATTCTGTGAAACTGAGACTCTCACTGAGAGAGACCTTGGCATTTCAGCTAGAGTGAAGACCAGCAAGTCCCTCAGCTCCCAACTTCTGCCTTCACCAAGGCACGGGGGTTACAGGCATGTGCAGCCATGCCTGGCTTTTACATGAGCACATGGGTTCTGAACTCAGATCTTCAGACTTATGCAGTGAGCACTTTACCCACAGCTGAGCCCTGGCCCTATAAAGTGCTGTTTATACAGCACACATACAGCCTTTATGCATGTTCATTGGCTAAAGGAAGGGGTGTGGTCCAGTCTTTTATAATGGTGCTGAAGGAGATAATGTCCACTGGCTTCCCTAAGTTCTTTGGTTTTTTGTTTTGTTTTGTTTTGTTCACTCTTGCTAAGGTGCATCCTACTTGCAGCATTTAATTGTCCAACTGATCATATTCTTTTTTTTAAAAAAAATGCTTATTTATTTGTTATGTATACAGTATACAGAAGAGGGCACCAGATGTCATCATAGATGGTTGTGAGCCACCATGTGGATGCTGGAATTGAACTCAGGACCTCTGGGAGAACAGTCAGTGCTCTCAACCCCTGAGCCATCTCTCCAGCCCTGACCTTATTCTATTTTAAAATAGTTCCCTCCTTAGGCCACTACGGCTCAGTGCTCTTCTGGTTCTCCTCAGAGCTCACTGGCCACTCTTCCCCTGTCTCCTCTTCTTCCTCCAGACCCCAGACAACAGAACACCTGAGAGCTCACTCTCCTCTTCAGTCTGACATCGCCAGCTCAACTCACCTGGAATAAACTGTGTGCTGACCAGCTCAGAACCCTCCTCTAAACACTAGATTGACACATGTACTGTCCACTCACATCCATCTCTGTGAGGCTGCTCCTGAAGACCTCGGGCTTCCCATGGATTAAAAAAGAATCTTCTCTTCTAAGCTGCTCCTTCTTAGACCTGCCCTACCTTAGTAATGGGCATCACTGGCCATTCAGCTGCTCAAAACCAAACCCCACAAACTACCCTCAACCTTTGTCCTACCCATGTAGACATGATGATTTTTATTCCCAAGCCAGTATGACTGACTTCCCTGCTCCAAGTCACCAGGATCACCCATAAGCACTTCATTTATCATCATCATCATTTTGGTGGGGTGGGTGGTACCACAGCACATTTGGGAGGTCAGAGGACAACTTTTGAAAGTCAGTACTGGGGATCATAGGTTTGTATAGCAAGGGCTTCTCGCCATTGTACCATTTTGCCAGCCTCCAGTAGGGTCTCACTGGATAACAAGCCACCCAGGAGTACCAGCTGAGAGCAGCCACTTCTCACGGCTCCGGGGACTGCCTGGACTCAGTGGACGGCTCTCCTCAACTTCAGTCAGATGCCGAGGGCTGTCATCTGAAGGCTCCCTCTGCTGTGGGATGATCAGACAGCTTCCCAACAAGGTTGACATGGATGAAAAGGGAGAGAGGTAGTGGGAAACCAGAAGCTACCCAGGTAAACTCTGATGACGTCAAAGAACTAGAGCCAGGCAAGGCGTGGTCAACTGAAAAGAGCACCAGAAGAAAGAGCCAGAAAAAAGAGCCCTGGCCCCTTGCTTCTAGACTTGTGGTGTGGTTAGGAAAGACCGCTCAGTTGAAATCCCTCCTGCACGCTGTTTCTCCACCTTTTCTCCCCTCTAAACATCCCCTTTTCTATAAGTAATTTTAAAATAATAAACATTACTTAAGATAAATCTCTTGACAAGTTAATTGCCATAACAATTGGTGCCCAAAAAAATGCCGTTGTGCCTACACGGTGACTCTCCATGTAGCTTCAGCTTCTCCAGCACCTGGTTCCAAGACGAAGTAGCCTAAAAACAAACTCCCAAGGACACAAGGACAATATCAGCATGAGCAGTAAAATCCAGAAATGACTCGGCATCACCGCTACCACAGTCCCTGTGTATGTGTGTGTTCATGTGTGTATGTGTGCTCATATATTGTGTTCAAATGATTGTGTGTACAAATGTTCATGTCTGTTCATGTGTGTACATGTGTTCATGTGGTAGCCAGAGGTCACTTTATGCCTCCCTTAACTGCTCCCCAATCCTACTTTTTGAGACACAGTCTCTCAATGAATTTGGAATTCATTGATTCAGCTAGACTATCTTGCCAGCAAGCCCCAGAGATTCCTCTGTCTCTGCCTCCCCAGCACCGGCATTTCAAGCATGCGCCCTAGTGCCTGGCTTTTTACATGGGTGCTGAGCACTGAACTCAGATCTCTGCACTTTACCAGCTGACTCTCTCTGCCAGCTGATCTACCTAGACAGTCCTGTCCCATTCCAATTTCCCTCACAGAACTTACTGCCTGCAATTTATGACCAGGTTGCAATCGGATTAAAGCCACTGAAAGTGAAAATGTCTTAAGTAAAATGTACTGAATGTCCCTGTGGTGGTTGGAATGAAAACAGTCCCCATGGGCTCTTATCTTTGAATGTTGGGTCCTCAGATGTGGAACTGTTTTGGGAAGATTAGGAAGTGTGTGGAGGCAGGCTTTGAGGTTTCAAAAGCCTGTACCATTCCTGGTTAGCTTCCTGCGTCCTGCTTATGGATCAGAATATAAGCTCTTAATTCTTGTTTCAGCACCATGCCTGCAGGCTTGCGGCCAGGCTCCTTCTATGATAGTCACAAACCCCCTAGAACTGTGAGCCCCAAATTAAATACTTTCTTTTAGGATTGCCTTGGTCATTGCATTTTATCACAGTAATAGAAAAGTAAGTTAATCCTTAACCACGAAAGTTTAGTGGGGTCCTTGGTGTCTTCTTGGTGATGATGTGGGTGCTTTGGAGCTGTGACCTCCAAATCTCAAGAGACCAGTATCTCAAGAGAAGACTGCACACCAAATTACTAGTCTACAAAATAACAAATTTCAAGGTCAAGAGTATAGTCTACCAAATATGTTCTATTTTCACACCATCACAGGGCCAGAAAATTCCAAGTTAGGCCATCGTAGGTAAAAGATCAAATAAATCCATTTAACCTCCCAAGAGTTTAGACTCATTCTTGCTCAGTGCCCAGTTCTTCCTTATTTCTACCACTCATATGTGGTAGGTACTCAAGGAGGCTGTTGGCGAAACATTTATGTGGTATAGGGAAGAAGTTCTTGTGCATTTCGGGTTGACTCCTGTGGAAACAGATGACTCCACATGCAAACAAAACATTACCAGAAGAGTTCAGGCAGGGACAGGACCAGCTGCCTCGGACGCTGGTGTATATGGAGAAGTTGGACCTTCCCCCAACAGGCCCTCAGCTCTTCAGCGGTCCTGGGAGACAGCCTCTGCTTGCCCTTGGCTCCTCTCAGAATCCGCTTAATCTCCCTGGTGCTGCCAATAAAGTGAGCCAAGATTTATGGCTCCGGGAAATTGTGGCAACCATCCCTCCTCCGCCTCCGTCTAATCTGCTTTAGCTTTCAGGGGAAAACCCACCAGATCATTCCTCCTCTCTCTCCCCCACCCCCCCACAGGCCCGCTTCCTAGCTCAAGAATTCCTGCCACTCAGTGGTGCCACATTACACAGATCTTGAAACAAACAGCAGCACCATATTCCAAGTGTTCACCCTGCGTCTTGCTTTGTGCTCAGAGCTTTTCATGGTTACCTTCCCTGAATCCCCACCATCATAAATCCCCATGAGCTGGGACCCCCTGTCAGCTCCCAGGTGACATAAAAGAGGAAGACTTGGAAGATTCTCCAGTCAGACCACACGGTCTATGAAAGCCATGCTGCCTGGTTTGGCTTTGGAGTTTGTAGCTGTTTCCAATGGAACTTTCCATGACATGGCATGACCCAGTTGGTATCATAAGAGCAGGTGTAGACAAGGATTCCTGCCTCTCCAGCTCTCCTACCTTATCCCAAAGTAGGTCCCCTAAACTGCGAAAGCATTAATCCTCATCAGGGAAAGACAGAGGAGGCAGAGACAGCAATGCTGTGTGGGGCCTGACTGACAGACAGTCTTGAACTTTGCAGCCTCAAGACCCAAGGCTCATTTCTCCTGTGCAAAATGGGTTATGGCTGTGCCTGCTTCACCAAGGCTAATATGAGGACTGGCGGAGCTGACTAGAATATGGCTCCCCATCACAGAGTCCTCCTCCCTCCTAAAGTCCCTCTCCTGACTCTTAAGAGAGAAGATCTGGAGATGGAGCTGACGCCTGTTAGGGACCTGGGCCAGCTTCACTGCTCTGCTCACAGCTGGCCCATCGAGGACAGATGGAGGGTGGAAAAGCCACTAACAAATATCAGCTTTCAGAATGCTCCTTTTCCCAAGAGTCTCTCCTCTGACCAGCACCCTGGGAGGGCTGGGACTGGCTGGCCGCAGCACCAAAATGCTCCTAGCCACTCAATACATCCCTGCCACCTCCCTTCAAGTGCAGACTCCAGGTTACCTCTTCCATCCCAGCCAGTAGAGCCAGGCACAGCCCGAGGGGGAAGAGCTGAGATGGTCCTCTATGTGGGTCACCCAAGACACAGCCTTATAACTAAACTAAACCATCTGTTTCTGAGAGTAGGTTCTGAACATGGCCTAGCTGAGTGATTGTGTCTCACTGGGTTCTGCGTGACTACAATCAAGGCCCCAGCCTTACCAATGGTCACCTCAAGGCTTGCCAAGGGAGAGATCAGGTTCCACAGTTCCTTACTAGATGCTGACAGGCCTCAGAAGATCCACTCCCAAGCCTGTCACCTATCGTTGCAACATTGACCACCCCATGTGATCTTCTGGTTGGCTGGATTCCAGTCAACAAGTGAGCCCATGCTCAGGAGGAGGCACTGGTAAAAGAACATGGAAACAGAAATTGGGGCTCATGGGACCACCTCAGAGGACGCTTACCCCATGGAAGGTGCAGCTGGTACCTGTCACCATGAATACAGAGATTGGAGGCGGATCCACCTTTATGGCACTCCTAATTACCCTTTGGATCTGAGCTCGCCACTTGCTCAGAGGAACTGTCCCTCTCTACCCCAACCACAGTTTAAGTTCTCTCTCTCTCTCTCTCTCTCTCTCTCTCTCTCTCTCTCTCTCTCTCTCTCTCGTTTCTCTGTGTAGCCTTGGCTGTCTTTTGTGGACCATTCTGGCCTTGAACTCAGATATCAGCTTGTCTCTGCCTCCCAAGTGCTGGGTCTAAAGGTGTGAACCACCATACCCAGCTAGTACTCTTTTCTTTTGGGACTGGACATCACATCTGCCTCAAGACTGCTTATGCCAGACAAACATGGACTGTGGGGTTTGCTTTGTTTTTTTTTTAAGACAGGATTTCATGAAGTCCAGGCTCACCTCAAACTTACCTTGTAGCCAGGGATGGATGACCTTTAACTTATGATCCTTTTCCCTCTCCCTCCTGAATACTAAGGTTCTATGTGTGCACCACCAGTTTCTGTTTATGGGGTGCTAGGCAACACTCTGCTGACTGCATATCCCAACTTCAACTATGTTTAGTTTTGCTAATTATATCATAATGCCTTTTGCCTAGTGGCTCTCTAAGAAACATGTATAGATGGAAGTTTCCTGTCCTGACTGCCTGGTCCCAAATAACTGACTATGAGGCTAAACATGAATTATAAATGATCGGCCAATATCCTAGGCTTGTTATTAGCTAACTTTTGTATTTAAATTACTCCATATTTCTATTTATGCTTTACCATGTGGTGGCACCTTTATTAGTATAACACCTTCATCTCTTGCTCCTTTTGCATCTGCCTGGGGACTCTTCACTCCACCCTCCTCCTTCCCAGCATTCTCAGTTTGGCTCTCCTGCCTAATCTTATTCTACTCAGCTACTGGCCAGTCAGTTTGTTTATGAAACCAACCACAGTGACAAATCTTCACAGTGTATAAGAGGATTATTCCACAGCAAATGTGAACATTAAATTTTATTTAAAATTGAGTGCAGTGGCACATGCCTGAAATTGCAGCACTTGGGAAGCTAAAGGAGATGGAACACAAGGTCCAGGCCAAGTGGGTCCCATAGGGAGACCTGTCTCAGACAGACAGACAGACAGACAGACAGACAGACAGACAGATCAAACAGGCCTGAGAGACACCTCAGTTGCTAAAACTCTTGTACAAGCATGATGACTTGAATGTAACCCCTAGGCTGGCAGATCTCTTGTAATCTCAGTTCTAGGAAGGCAGACAACAAGCAGATCTCTGCAGCCTGATGGCCAGCCAACTGAGTCTACTGGGAAAGCTCCAGGCAGACAGAGACCCTGTCTCAAAAAACCTGGTGGATGGTGTCTGAGGAAGGGTATCTGAGGCTACGCTGTGTGTTAGGATTTTGTGCAGATTGGCATTACCCGGTTATCTGGAGGCAGATTACTATGAATTCAGAGGCCTCATGCGGAGGCGGCGGCAGTTAACAGGAGACACTTAGAAGCTGTTTCTATGTAGAAGGACTTTATTGTAAGAGGGACATGGTTATGATTAACAGAGAAGGCTATGATAACAGAGAAGGTTATATCAGCAGAGAAGGGGGGAGGAGACAGAGAGGAAGAGAGAAAAAAGGAGAGAGACAGAGAGAGAAAGAGAGAGAGAGAGAGAGAGAGAGAGAGAGAGAGAGAGAGAGAGAGAAATGAGCACTCCAGAGAAAAACAAAGGCAAGAGAAAAATTAAGCTTCAGAGGGAAATTCTCCTTAAAGGGGACCCGGAGGAGGGAGTGGCTTTAGAGACTAACACTGTGGCCTTCACATACCTCCACATGTCCATTCACACAACCGTACTCACACACCAATAACATGCTCTCTCTTACACATATGCACAGTTGAAGTCCTTCTGACGACAAAGAACAATTTGGAGATGTAGGTCCATTAAAATGACACAACTGAGGGTGAAATTTGGATTCAGAAATTGAGCATCTCTTCACAGACCCAGAGACAGGATGGGGCCACAGTGTCACAGTCAGTAAGGCTCTTGACAAGAGACCAGGCCACTGGAGTGACTGGTTCCCTTGCCGATTTCCGTGTCACAAGCCCCATCTGCATCCATTGCCACTCAGCCTTCACTGTGGGCCACTTACAAATGGTAGCAAATCACTCAGTCAGCATGTCTCTGTGAGCCACTGAGAGAGCCTCCTCCCTGTAAATCCCTTCTGCACTGTGGGCAGTCCCTAAAGATGCAACCAATCACAAAACAGTTGATTTTACCCCAATCAAGAACCAGCTCTACATTTATATACTCCACCCATTCCCTCCAGGAAGTTTCTAGACCTGTAGAGTTGGTTGGGGCCTGGGATATTCTAGGCCATCTCCAAAGAAAAACATGAGCCCTGGAAGCTGGGCTGGGCTGCAAGCCGGGCCCCTCACACTTAGGTAGGATGCCCAAAGGCTAGCAACTTGTTCCTAGAACAGTTTCCACCAGACCACAGTCTGCTGTGTGGACCTCTGTCACTGATCCCCAGAGGAGGGGACTGGCTTTTAATAGGAGTGGCGAACTAGTATTCTGAAACAGAGTTTTTGCATGCAAACCCAGGGGCTCAGCTACCCTTACTAAAATCAGACAGTCCGCAGTGTGGTCCAGTTTGCCGACACTTGGCTGAACTGAGCGAGGGAGGCTGGCTGTCCAGGCAGCCACATGCTCTCCTGTTCTCCAGCTTGCTTGCTTCCTGCTTTTGTCTGGTTATTATCATGGAGGAAATGGATGGTTTTTAAATGCTCATACAAAGTAATGGGCTTTGTTAGGACCTCCTCACACAGGCATGTCACCTCCTCGGCTCATATTTATTCCCATTATCCCTTCTTGATCAACTCTCATTTCCCTCCTTGTCTTCAAAACAGACCCTATTCTGCTTCTGTGTCATACATACACACACACACAGAGAGAGAGAGAGAGAGAGAGAGAGAGAGATCTAAATTCTATGTATAAGAGAAAACACTTTGTCTTGTGAAGTGGGCGTCTTTCGCCTAAGAATACACCACACTCCCTTGCAAGTTCCATAACCTCGTCCTTCTTTATGGCAGAATAAGCTGCATTGTGTGTGAGCACCACATTCTCTTTATCTGTCTTTTCTTCTCACTGCCTCTCTCCCACCACAGCTGAGACTCTTTCCCTCTGAACCTTCGTCCAGTTGAGTTTGCACTGGCTTTAGTGGGTGCCCCTAGTAACGCAGGGTTCATTAGCAGTTTGTCCCCTTGTTGAGATAGTCGGAGGGTGTGAAGAAGGGAGAACCTGGCTGAAGCCATGAGGCCTCATAAACTTTGACAGCCTCATTGCCAGCATCTCTTGCTCTTGTAGACTGAAGCAGATAAGAAAGCCAATGCTGGGGATGGCTTAGGTGGAGACAATGAAGTCCAGATGCAGCTGCACTCTGAGTCCACCAAAGCCTCCTCTGGACGGTGCTTTTGAAGTTCCGCAGGCAACCTCGGCAAATATCCAAAGTGTTTGGAGGGCCTCCTTTGGATTCTTGAGCAATAACCAAGTTTCCCATATGGTGCCGATCTGGGCTGATTCTCAACCTTGCCAGGAGTGGACAGATCCCGAGCAGTGTCCAGGCACTGAGCACTTCATCAGGGGGCAGCCTGGGAAATCCATGCACACACCCTTTACCAAGTCCTTGGTGAGCATCCACGTTTAAAACAGAAATGGTTTTGTTGCCACCATGCTTATCAGACACCCATATCTCAAAGTCAACTGAAATGTTAGGAGCCTGTACTACTGGATCTGGAAAGGTGTCTATTTAATTCTCTGTAAAGGACCCATCAGAGGCCCTGGCTGAGAGCTCGGCAGCTCTTTCCCTGGAACTTGAGCTCTTGGCTTCAGTTTTATCCTCCAAGTAAGAGCCACCTGCCATGAGTGACCCCCACACACGCACAGCCCCTGGACACAACCCACGTGCTTTCTCTTCCTTTGCAGGCTATGACCTTTCAGGTCCTCCAGCCCTTCCTTGGAGGCCCAGTGACTGGCTGGTGTCTCTTTCAGCATCTTGTCACAACAGCTGTGACCTTAAAGTATGGAGCTCTTGCAGCAATCTCTCCAGAGGAGAGAGACTCACTCCAGTCAGAGCTCATCTCGAGCTATTCTGCCCCAGATTTCTGTATCAGCAAAAACTTGGGTTTCCTCAAAATCTATGAAGCTCAGCTTAGGTGAGAAGTGTGAATTGAAGTCCCTGCCACATGAACCTATGTGATAAAATTGATCATTTTTTTTTAATCATTTGGATAACAAAAGTCACACAGAAGCCAGTTAAATGATGAGGTTTGGATTTGACCACACTGGGATCTAGAATGAACAATTGCTTGTAGCTCCCTATGTGCTTCCTCTCTGCACAGTGTACCATGCTCACCTCCAGAGGGTTTCCAGGGAGGTCTGAAAACACTTAGTATCTGCAGTCATCTAGTTGTGACTTCCATTGGAGTCCAAGTTTACAGCTCGACGCCCTAGCCTGAAGCATTCTGAATGGATTAATCTGATTTAAGTGAAGTGGAAACATATCCCTTAGGGAGGCAATGTCACTGAGATCCTTTCTAGGGAAATGAAATAGATTTGAACCTGGATTGAGCCCAGTGCATATCTAGAGGCTGTTACAGAGTAGGTCTTTAAGCCACTACACAGTAGATCCCTAAGCCGGAAAACAGATGTACCTACTCTAAGTACCTGAGGGTCTGAAAGTGCGCATGTTGGAAAACATGGAGATCTCATTAATTAATAACAGATTATTCAGGACCATCACGGTCTCTGCTGGGAAGAGAGAAGTGAAGAGCATATCATTAGAAGCCAGGGTTTGCCAACCCCTTCAGAGGGGCTGCCCCATGCCATAATTCACTGCCCAGAACTGGTCCCAGCCAAAGGGTCCTAGGGGAGCAATGTTTATCATAGAAGCTGAGCTGACGGCTCTCATGAAAAATACTGTTCCATCCAGTACCTTCGTGTGGTGGTTTGAATAAAAATGACCCCCATTGGCTCATAGGAAGTGGCACTATTAGGAGGTGTGGCCTTGTCGGAGGAAGTGAGTCACTAGGGGGTGGGCTTTGAGGTCTCAGAAGCTCAAACCAGGTCTAGAGGTATTCATTTCCTGCTGCCTGAGGATCCAGATGTAAAACTCTCAGCTACCTTCCCAGCACTGTGTCTGACTGCATGCGGCCATGCTTCCCACCATGATGACAATGAAGTAAACCTTTGAACTGGAATGAGCCACAGCTAAATGCATTCCTTTATTTAACCAAAGACACTGTGTGTGTATGTGTGTGTGTTTCTTGGCAGACACGAAGAGGCTGACATCTTTGTGGCATACATAGTACTAACTGCTATCATCCACCCTGAGACACGACAACAGGACTCTTACTCTTGACAAAGTATTTTAGAGTGTGTGGGCCATAGGGTGACTGTCTCAACTGTCCAGCTAGCTCACAGAGCAAAACAGCTGTAGCCACATGTGAGTGCACAGGAGGGCCAGGTAAGGGCAGCGGCAACTGGTTGGTGCCTGTGCTGAGCTATGGAAAAGGTATCACTGAGCGAATCAGGTCTCCTCAGTGAAATTCCACAACAGCACCCATAAGTGTCATGAAGACTCATCTTACACACACACACACACACCACAGCATCAAAAAGAGAATTTATCCTGAGCTCTCTCATCATGAAACTGTGCAGCTACTTCATTCTGCCACTTTGAAAGTGTCCTGGCCTTTCTGATCTTGCCTGAGAAGTGAGCAGGTCTTCATGTGAAAGGTGAGGGCTCTGGGGGGGCACAGCAAGGGCACCAGACATAACCCAGGTCCCAGAATTGATTGATAACTGTCAGCTGGGCTGGGGATGCGCTTTAGTGGCACAAGAGTGAGGCCCTGAATCCACACAACATATCACACACACGTGCACACATCTACATCCCTTCACATACACATACACACACACACACACACCTCTACAATCCATCCATCCCTATACACACACTCTTACACACATACAAGTACATAAACACACTCATACATCCCTATACACAATATATACACACATATACACATACACCTCTACATTCACATACACAGCCCTACATCACACACACACACACACACACACACACACACACACACACAATCTCAGAGTTAGCTCTTCCCTCACTACAATGACAGAAACACACCAATCTCTTTCAGCACATTACACTAGATAAGTCAGGTCTTCTCACATTGCTCACTTCCTGTTGGCTGTTAACAACAGAGTAGTAAATCTAAAGCAATAAAACAGAGCTACAGGAACTCAGAGAAAGATTTCTTTTCTTTGAACCTCAGCTTCCTCTTTGAGTAAAACAAAGGCTGTGTGTTTTCCAAATCTAGTTTCCATCTATCTATGGGGCACAAAAGGAAGGCTAGTGGCGGGCAGAACTGGGGTGAGTGATGGCTTCTCGGAGCCTCTGTCTTCCCATCTGTAAAATGAGACTGTTGTGGCATCACTGAGATGTTGTAAGAAGAGGGAAATGCCCACCTCCCAACTGCAGAGTTGGTCATCACTCATCTGCACCTTATGGAAGCCTGATCTGTGATCACATTTTCACTCTTTTCAGTGTCTCTTTAGAGCTTTATACTTGGCCTGTGTGTGTGTGTGTGTGTGTGTGTGTGTGTAGTGTGCTTGCACTGCATGTTGAGGTCAGAGGTCAATGTTGATTGTCTTTGTCCACCTTTAAGTTTTCTTTATGACCTTCTTACTTCCTGTGTGCACGCAGAACCACATGTGTGGAGCATGGTTCTCTCCTTCCCCCATGGAGTTTCTGGGGATGGGCTTCAGACTGTCCATCCCAGCAGCAGGAGCCTCACCTGCTGACCTATCTCCTGGTTGGTGAGGCAAGATCTTTCATCAAGAACTCACTCTTCTGCCTCGACTGGCTTCCACGGAGCCTCTGAAGCCACACTGTCTCTAGGGCTAGGGTTCTGGGTCTACAATGCCACACAGGGGCTGCGAGTCCAAACTTAGATCCTCACACTCAGGCAGCAAGTGTTTCCTGACTATCTCCCCAGCCCAATTTTGATGGAGTCTATTTGGTTTTGTTGCTTCTGCTCATTACATCTAGAAAGGACCTGAATCAAGAACACCAAGATTTATTCACTTTTTAAAAACTAATGGTTTCATAGTTCTAACTGTTTAGCTCTGCAATCTACTCTGGGTGAGTTTGTGTGTGTGGTGTGGAGACCTCTCACTCACCCCTAGCATGTGCATATCCAGTCATTGGCTGAAGAAAGTCTACTTTCTCCATCCTGCGGTCCCACCTCTGCAGCTGCCAATCAACTGATCACAAAGCACAAAGTGTCTCAAACTATGACAGGACCTTTGAGTAGGTTGTACATTTGGGAGTGGCCAGCTGCAGTGGTACACGTCTTTAATTCCAACACCACGGAGGCAAAAAGCAGGCTAATCTCTGTGAGTTCAAGGCCAATCTGGTCTCGATAAAGAGTTCCAAGACAGCCAGAGATGTGTAGAGAAACCATGTCTCAAGAACAAACAAACAAACAAATCAAAAGCAACCAAGTAAATAAATAATAATTTTAGAATGTTACTGTAAAAAAAAATATTTTAAAAAATTTAAAATCCACCTGAGATCCCCATAAGGAGTACAGGATCTGTGGGTCACTTTGGAAAGTGCTGTCATCTGGACAGTAATGTCCTTAAATCAAAAAATGTGAGGTGTCTTTCCATTATTTTTAGTTTATTTCCAGAGAAGAAACGTATGTGCCCCTGGGGGATTTATTTTACTTCATGCCTTTTCAAGTGGAGCTGTTTTCGGATTGTTCCATTGTTTAAGAAAATACACTGATATCACATGTTGCTTGATGGTTTACCCTGATGTGTTTGTTTATTAACTTTTTAAAAAGTATGGGGTGGGTGTGCCACGGCGAGAGTGTGGCAGTGAGAGGTAACTTGGCCTAGTCAGATCCGATAGCCTTTACGTGGGCTTGAAAGATAGAACTCCATTTATCAGGCTCCCTTTTCCTGCTGGACCATCTTGCTGGCCCCTGGCTATTAAATTTTACAGATATTTGGTGAATTACTGTGGATTTTGATGCGTACAAGATCATGTCACCAACAAGTATTCATCATTTTACTTTCCAATTTTGATGTCTTTTAATTCAATTTTGTCCTAAGTATGTTTATCACAACACTGATACAGGTGAGGGGATACCTCAGTCTCATCCCTAATCTTCTCCTCCTGCTACCCTGAGCCTGGAGCTCACGAATCAGCTAAGCTGGGGCAGGCCAATGAGCTTCCCTGGAGCTCACTGATTCAGCTATGCTGGGGCAGGCCAATGGGCTTCCCTGGAGCTCACTGATTCAGCTATGCTGGGGCAGGCCAATGGGCTTCCCTGGAG
>PVIH01023559.1:0-24595 GCA_004025045.1 Sigmodon hispidus | reverse complement strand
TCACCAGTGAGCTGACACCTGGATTCCCTAACACCCTCCTGTTCACCAGTGAGCTGACACCTGGATTCCCTAACACCCTCCTGTTCACCAGTGAGCTAACACCTGGATTACTTACTACCACATCTTGACTATTTCTGGTCTTCATCCTTACTACCTACCTGGAGATTCATGGACAATGATGAATGATGCAGGTAGTCTAGGCTAAGGGCTGTGTTTTCCTGAACAATAGAAAAAGTTTACATGGCTCTGCCACCTGCCAGCTGTATGGCTTTGTTCAAGTTTCCTTACCCCCTGAGCTGTCAATTTCTTGTCTTTGAAAGACAGATAACATTATAGTCCTGATATTTTGAATTACGAGTAGAATATGGGAAACTTTTAGCGCAATGCTCAGCATCTATTGACACTTTATACAGTACTCAGTACTATTTATCATACATCATCTTTCATGCTTGGGCAGTTTGTACAAGAATTAAGGATGACCAGTTGCTAAACTTTGTATTAAATATCTTGACAGAGAAATGGAAATATATTCTGTGTGGGAAGAAACCCTCAAGAAGTAGTATTTGACTCAGGGTCCATGCATATTCCTATTTATGGTTTGCATGGCGTCACAGGTTATTGGCATGTAAACTGATGAAGCCAGGTTTACTTTCTCTATACACAGCCTCTTTTACTGGCTGTTTCCTAGGTGATTTAATTTTAACTAAAACCCCAGATTGCAGGGATCACCTTGGGTCCCCACCTTCCCTTCAGTTGGCTCTGATAGTATTTCTTGTTTCCTTTTTACTTCAGATTCTGACCCTGAACCCTAATTTTTATGGTCCTTGCCCTATTACCTTAGGAGGAAGTACTTGGACCCTCTTACCCTTGACTAATAGCTTCCTGACACAGATAAAAACAAATGAGCAGTATTGTTTCCACATTCACTGCTGGTTACAGGTCTTAAGGGCTCATGACTCACACTACCTACCCAGCCTCCTCAGAGCTCTTCTGACCAGCTTCTCATACTATACATCTCATAGTTTCTATTTGCTTATTTTGATAGGTTTTTAATCAGTGAAGAGTGATTCAGAATTGAGTTTGCCATAGTCTTACTCTACAGCATATAGAAATCCAAATGCAAATGGTCTTAACACTGAAGTTGCCTTAAACAGAGGGTTGGCAGGAGGAGGGGCAGAAGATTCACTGTGACTTTCTTCTGATCACTTTTCAGATGGTATAAGGAGTTACAGAAACACATGTAAAAATGAAATGTTTTTATTTCTAACTTCTATTCCAAAAAGCCATTAAAAACATATACAAGACCCTATGAAATTCTAATACCATATTAAGATCCAAGTCCCTCAGGTCACCAATGTGGAATAGTCCAGTTATTTTGAGACTGTTTCTGACTACGTAGCCCATGTTGGCATCATGATCCTTCTGCTTCAGCTTGAGTGTTGGGATTACAGGCATGCACCGCTGGTCCTGGCCCATTCTGGAATTCTGTAATCAGAGTCTGCCCACAGGAGGGCAGATAAGCAGGGTACAGATTTCCCTAGATGACTAAAATTGCCACAACATAGTAATAATTAGGAACTAGTCAAAGGAAGCTCTCGTATCTGGATAACCCTGTATAAATAGGCATCACAATTGAGAATGTAAACACACCAGTTTTCCGACACCAGCGTAGCACGCACTGTACAGCTAGTGCCAGCTATCCCACTATGGTGATTCTCACTCTCTGTTTCTTGGCTGTGTGATCTCTGTGTAGTTTTTCCCATTCATCATCTTCTGTGTCCTGGTCAAAAGCCTCAGGGTACACTGGCAGCTTGTCTTTGGGGCATTCCTCATAGTAACTCCGAACGTACTTCCCCACGGACCACCCCTTATATTCTTCCGGTGTTTTGCACTCCAGACCATTATAATGGACATTGTAGTGATGCTTTAGCCAGTAGTAGAGGTAGTGGATACTGTAGTCACATCTCCAAGGGTTATCCCTGAGCCACAGGAGTTTCAGGAAATACAAATCTTCTAACACCCCATAGTCGAAGTTCTGCAGGCTGTTGTTTGATAAGTCAAGTTCTTCCAGATGTGTGAGCCCTAAAAAGGCAGCTAGAAACAGAGTGTTAGCCAGTGAGCAAGGGAACCGTATAACTGCACACGATGTGTCATAAGACAAACACAGATTTCTCTAAGAGGCTTGCTTCTCGCTGTCAAAGCATTCTCTCCAGTACATGTGCAGTTCCAAGTGTTTTCTCCTCTCCTTGAACTGTCTTGAAGTCCTTCTGAAGACCAGACAGACCCTACCAAGGGAGGTATCACTCTTGATCTCAAAGCTAGTGTGAGGACAGGGAACTAACTTTGCTGGGGCCTTGCTTCCAGTAGTTGCAGGCTACTTTCTGCCATGAAGAAGGAAGTGTGGCATTATTTGCAGAAAGACACTTAGTTAAAGATGGTCACCCTACTTATAGGTAAAATTATGTGATTAAAAAATGTACTGTGAGGCCTCTTACTTGAGGTCTAGCTGTTGTTTATTATGAAAATGTGTGCATGGTGAGTAGGATCCACTCAAGTCCTTCAGGGGCTGCAATGGCTTTCCGACTTTGTAATTTTTGTGTTTGCCTGTGATTTGCATCATATTCTGGTATAATGTTTACTCAGTAAGGAAAGTACTTTCTTCCTTGCTACTTCTGTGGAGAAGATTTCTGGACTCAAAGTTTAGTTTTTTAGTGTGCCTCCCTACTACACATATGAAGAAATGCAAAAATATGAAATGCACCTTTATCCAAACAAACCTTTTCCTGGGCTATGTAGACCAATGTATGATATTTTATTTGAAAAAGTCAGTTTTAAGCTAATCTTTAAAAATCATTTTCTAGAGCATGGAGAAGGCCTGCAGGAGGTGGTGACACCATGCTCAGTACTCTTAATGTTCCAGTAAAAAATGCATTTTTCTGGTGTGCATTTTTTATACTTACCAGGAAGATGTTGCAAAAAGGAGGTGCTACATAAATGAGGAAAGTGCATCAAATGTAAGACCTTAGTGCAGAAAAACATAGAAACCTGTAACAGCTTTCTAAGTTGTTGGTGAGTTTTGCAAATGCCTACAAAGTAATCTTTTCTGGTTTATAGTGCTGGTGGTAAGAATCTATTTTTGTTGAGTCCCAAACCAAATAATTTCTAGCAATGTTTTTTAAAACATCTGCTTGAGTTTGGTAAGTGGTGGTAGCTATCAGAATTCATATGCATTTGATTTAGCTGAATGCTAATTAGAACAAAATAACACATAACAAACAAAACAATTTTCCAAGAACAAAGAAATTTACACATAAAGATTGACCACATATTACAAAATTTACAGGTTGTTCCTGACTTCAAATACTTTGTTTCTATTTTGAACATTTGCTCCTTCAAAATGCCCTTATTAGAACATAGTATCCTTATTTTGAGCTATTTTCATGTCATCTTTTCTTGGACAAAACTCAAAACAGGCTACTTTCTATTTTTGGACAAAGCAAGGACTAAGGAGTGGGGACTAGGGGACAGACCAATCCTTGTGAAGATAGTCCTAAAAACCGGGCCTTTTGAGGATCATCTGCTAAAACTGTAACATCAGACTGCCACAAATTCACCTTTCTTGAAACAAGCCAGTGCTCCAGATTGAAAGCATGTGCTAATAAATATTCGCACACTCTGTTTCAGAACAGCGCACCTATGTCTTCTGGTGCCCCATGCTTGCTCACTAAGCAGCCTGAATTCTTAAGGAAGTCATTGGGCAGTGCTTCATCCCAAAGATTCCCAAACACAGCAGCTCTAAAGGGCTTGCCAATGAGAGTACTTGGCACTTAATTCAATACACACTTGATGATGAAAATGCTTCCCTGTGTCAAATACTCAGAGGGAAGGTGGGAAGGAGGGAGACGGGAAGGGCTCTTTATATCCCATCGTTACAGCACAGCTGTTCACTGCCTTAACACGTTGAACCAAGGCTGAGTAATAATTGTCATTTTAGTTTATTTTATCAAAAGCTCTGAGAATCATCTGCATCCATTGTGTGCTTGTGTGTATCTGTCTCTGTATGTTGCTGGGAATTGAACCTGGGGTCTCTTGTGCTTGTTATGCAGGTGTTCCAACCACTAAGTTACAGCTGGCCTCCTGCTATAAGTGATTGTCAACTAGAGATTTCAATGACAGCATTAGAAAGAAGTTAGGTGCTCAGGGACTCTTGACACAGTGTACTTGTTCTATGGATCTGTGGTTCTCATGGGACACAGACCATCTCTATCTCTGGGTTCCTCAACCTGTGATACAAACATTAATACAATGACTGTAAGAAAGAAATGCTTTATTTACTGTGAAGAGAAGATTGCTTTTAATTGCCATTCAAAGTGCAATGTGTACAGGCTAACATTAATATAGCAACTATTGTTTCTTTAAAAATTTAAGTTAGAATTTTGTAGTATTTAAACAGCATATTATCCCTGAAGTATGCCTTTGTGGCCACAGAATGTTGATCCTCAGTTTTCACTTCTATTGTGTTAGGACTGTGGTGTCCTGCTAGTGCTTCTGTTACTATTAAAAAGCAGAGGGCCCCGAGGAGAAGGCGCAGGGGGCAGAGTCTGCTTGCCAAGCATGAGGACCTGACCTGAGTCCTCAGAACCTATGGAAAAGGCTGTGCAGGGTAGTGTGGGCCTATAATTCCCCTGTTGGAGAGGTGGAAGTAGAAGAATCTCTGGTCCTCCCCAGGCTAGCCGGTTTAGCCAATTGGTGAACTCAAGATCCAGCGAGAGAACATGTCTTAAAATATAAAGGGAAGAGTGACTGAAAAAGACACTGTCAGACTCTGCCTGCACACACATGTATACCCACACACATGAACAAGAACACACAGTTGCAAAAGTAATTGCTCTAGATAATTTTTTAACATAGGAGAAACAATTATACTCAAAATGTTTCTAGCACTATGCTGCATTATTATAATAAATATTATACTTATAAAGGATCATTTTATACCTGAACTTTTTAGATAGCACACACACTGTTAAGACACAGTGTATTATACCTAGTGAGTGCCTTAGCAGCCCTGGTGCTTTCCAGATCTAGTGTTTGCTTAATTCACTGGATTCGGTTTTCCCCAGAGGCCTTGCTTTGGCAGGCAAAGAGACTCAAAGGGCAGAAAAGAGAACTGATCTCCATCTAGGAGTATGGCCAGTGTATCTTACCCTGATTTGGGCTTGTCTTATTTGAATTTATGAACTCAGAATTTTGCAGTTAGTTTTGAATCTATACTAAACAAGTTGGAGCTTAACAAATTACCCCCAAGGGTCAAATCTGAACTTTCATTTTATGTTCAGTGTATGAATGACTTTTTGCCACATGTAGCCAGATGTTTTCTGACCCATCCAGGCCCAATGTCCAGTCCTCAACCACTTATAAAATAATTACTCAGAGACTTATATTAACTACAAACTGTTTAGCCTATGGCTCAGGTTTATTACCAACTAGTTCTTATGACTTAACTCAACTCATTTCTATTAATCTATGTACTGCCACATGTCCAGCGGCTTTACCTGTGTTCCATTACATCTTACTCTCTGGATGGCAGCCTGCAGCCTCTCTGACTCCACTCTTCTCCTTTATCTCTGTTTGGATTTCCCATCTGTCTCTTAGCTGCCTCAATATATGCCGAAACAGCTTCTCTATTAACTAGTGGTAATAAAGTATATTCACAGCATACAGAAAGACATCCCACATGAGCCAGATATTCCTGTCTTATTTTATTATCACCATATGCATGTGATATTATGTACATTTTCATGGGGTGTGTGCACATGTGTGTGCATGTGTCTAGAGGTAAAGGCCAACACCAGATGCCTCCTCAGTCTCTATCCTATCTTTGAAACAGAGATTCTCACTGAACTAAAGATACATTTATTTGACTAGGGCTGTTAGTCTCCTCTCCTTGTACTGTGGCTATACATATGTGCCACTGCACCCAGCTTTAATGTAGATGCTAGGAATCTGATCTTAGGTTTCTATGCTTATGCAGAAGCCACTTTACCAAGGAGCCATCTACTCAGCATTTTTTCTAAAAATCTATACAGCTGTAATAGTGTACACCTGTAATAGGAGCACCTGAGGAGCCAGCTGTGATAGTGTGCACCTGTAATAGGAGCACCTGAGGAGCCAGCTGTGATAGTGTGCACCTGTAATAGGAATGCCTAAGGAGCCAGCTGTGATAGTGTGCACCTGTAATAGAAGCTCCTGAGGAGCCAGCTGTGATAGTGTGCACCTGTAATAGAAGCACCTGAGGAGCCAGCTGTGATAGTGTGCACCTGTAATAGGAGCTCCTGAGGAGCCAGCTGTGATAGTGTGCACCTGTAATAGGAATGCCTGAGGAGCCAGCTGTGATAGTGTGCACCTGTAATAGGAACGCCTGAGGAACCAGCTGTGATAGTGTGCACCTGTAATAGGAGCGCCTGAGGAGCCAGCTGTGATAGTGTACACCTGTAATAGCAGCACCTGAGGAGCCAGCTGTGATAGTGTGCACCTGTAATAGGAGCACCTGAGGAGCCATCTGTGATAGTGTGCACCTGTAATAGAAGCTCCTGAGGAGTCAGGGCACGAGAATAAGAAATTAAAAACCAGTCCGGGCTCTATTGTGGGAATTCCTTCACCCCCACTGTGGGAATATATCTATTCTACAAATGCTTTTGTTATCTGAGATGATTGAGTAAACATTGCCTAGTACTATAGAGTCAGAGCCCTGTATCTATCAGATTCTATACTTGCAGAATCAACCTATCACAGATTTAAAATAGCTGAAAAATGGCATCTGTTCTGAATATGTAGTTTCCTACACAGTATAGTTTATATAGCACTTTTGCTATACTAAGTACTCTCACTAGAGTGATTATTAAAGCACAGAGGGGAATGTTCATATGTCATTCTGCAAAAGAGATTTTGCTGCATAAGAATGGTCTTGGAACAATGACCCTGGACACCAAGGGATGAGTGGACAGTACTAAATCCTTTGTGCGGCAATATTTCACCACATACTTCTGAGTGCCAAAACAAGTTCTATCTTAAGTATCATGCTTAATTAAAACTCACACTTTTGAACTTGATTTTTCTAACTAAATGGTGTTTACTGTAGATGTTGTAGAGCAAAGCTCACAGCACAGCTGCTGGCCAACTGAAAGGGGGCGCAGGGAACTTACCGGGATCTATGAATGCAATGCCATTGCTGCTCAGGTTTAATTTCTTTAGTTCATGAACATCTTCAAATTCCTTGGGTCGGAGCTGGCTGATTTTGTTGTATGACAAGTCAAGCTTAACAATGTCTGGAGGGATGTTGCTTGGAACTTTCTTCAACTCTGAAAAATGAATAGTGTTTAGGTTATAGTTTCTTGACTCCTATTTTCTATTAACCCTGTGAAGCTGCATCACCTGCTTAGTGTGGGGAAGAGACAGCAGAAGGAAATGCATAATCCCTAGAGGGAGGGGCCAGAGAAATTCCCTAGCAGCAGAGGTAGAAATTGAAGAAGAGGAAGATCCTACAGGCCACAGCTAAGGCTGCTGAGTCACTTGGGAAGCAAAGGGACTCCATAATGGTGACCCAAAATGCCAATCGGCCATCAGGAAACATTTTGAAAGGGCCTGGTAGTCCATGTGGATCACTACAAGCTTGAAGCCAGCATAGGACATACAGTGAGTTTCAGGCCTGCGAAGAGATACAGAATAAGACTAGGTAGAAAGTAGAAGAGAGTGTGCTGGCCAGATTTTGTCACCTTTACACAAACTAGAGTCACCTGAGAGCGGGGACTGTGGAATGAGGTTCTTGGATTGTTTGGTGGGGGTTTAGCCTTAAAGACTTATAGTTTTAGACCGTTTAGTTTTATGGTTTGGACTTGTTTTTTAAAAATGATTTAGATGTTTATATTAATTTGATATTGTTAGGCTTATGCTTTTGGCATATTGTTAGTTTTTTATTATAATTTAATTTATTTTATTAATTTGTTTTGTTATGTCGCTGGTAGTTTAATTTTTTATATTTTGATTTTTAACCAGTTGTATTGTATGTGTGGTTTTTTTTGTTTATTTTTATGGTGCTTGTTATAGGTCAAAATAGTTTTTTTTTAATTTTATAGCATATGAAAGACATTTTTACATCACTTCCCCTTTTCTGTTTCTTCCAGAAGATTGGTCTATATGCATGTCTGTAGAACGTTTTTCTTGATGAATGATTGATGTGGAAGGGTCCAATAAACTGTAGGTAGCATCATTCCTGGACAAGTGGTCCTGGATTGCTTAAAAAACACACTGGGCAAGCCATGGAAAGCAAGCGAATAAGCAGCCCACCTCGATGGTCTCTGCTTCAGTTGCTACCTCCAGGTTGGCATCTCTTGACAATGGACTACCGTCTGGAGTCGCAAGCTAAAATAAAGTCTCTCCTTGATTTTCAGAGGGGGGAGGCTATCAATGGCGCTGCCGTCTTCCTCTCGTTCTCTCTCTCCTAAGGACTCCTGTCTCTACTCTTATTTGTTACCTTTTGGTTATAGCTTCATGCCATCCATCATCTTAGGCGTCCTCAGCCAATCAATGATCTCAGGCTGCACTCTCAAACATCACACTCTGGACTTTCTAGGTCTTTCAAACTGTGGCCACTCCCCGCAGCAGATGCCTACAACAACAGATGGTGCCTGGCCCTGAGCACATAAGCCTGTGGCGATGTTTGCTTTGTGAAGTAGGCACAATAAGGGATCAGCAACAACATCACATGGGAAAATAGGGCAATTCCAAGTTTGCTTTAATAAGTTGCTAAATCCTTACAAGTGAGTTATTCCTGGAATTTTCTACTTAATATTTTCAATTCCTGGTTGACCATATGCAAACTTAAATTAAAAAAAAAAGTAAAGAAAAACTAATACAGGTAAAGGAGGCACTGTATCTATTTCTGCTTTTTTAGATGCTAAAATTCATGCTTTGCCAACCTGACTACTTTCCACCCCCATAACTCCTCAGTCCTTGTGATGGAGGTCACTCCAGCAGTAACCAGATTCTTAGAAAGCAAGACAGCAACAACAGCATGTCAGGCAGAGCCAGTCAGTTTCTCAAAGACAGTGGGAAACCAAGGATCACCTTATCTTCACTTCTTTAAATCATGCACTTCAAAAATTGTTAATAACACCTTCTGTAGTGGAATTATATGTTACATTTTAAATAATTGTCCCACCTATGGGTTTAATACAAACTCTGATCGGCTGAAGGCAGACAGGAAGTGTGGGCGGGGCTACTAGGCTAAGAAAACTCTGAATACAAGAAGATCAGAGACAGATGCCACAGAGTTGCTGGAGCTCCCAGGACATGCAGAGGGCATGCAGAACTTGCCCACTGAACCCATATCTACTGGACTGGTCTTGAGGACAGATGGTAGATAGAAGAACCACAGTAAAACAAGCTGAAAGTGAGTTAGCCACAAATTAATGGGTTGAAAGAGGTTCATAATAATAGCCTAAAGCTGAGCTATTTTGTGGGTGTTAGAAAAAGAATGTGAGTGGGAGAATCAATGTTGCAGTTGTCAGCAAAGTCCTGTATAAAAATAGCATCCACAAGTAGCAGGAAACGCAAACCAAGTTTCCTACCATGACCTATAAACAAACAGGAAAATGCTGTGGTTGTGGTGATGAAGAAAAGAAGTTTCTTATTTCACCTTGAATGTAAATGATAATTACATATTTGATTCAAAATGTGTTTCTTTGAGAGAAAAGGCAAATACACAATTGTTCACACCAAAGCCAAACTTTACCAATGTCCTCAGTTCAAGACCAGGTACCATTTGGAGACTACTGATGGAGACATTTTGAGGTGGGGGAGGGGGAGGGCTTAAGGTAGGGTCTGGCTTTGAACTTGCTATGTGACTTGAACAAGGAAGGTTTTGGACAGGTGCTCCATCCCCTGCTCCCACCTCTGAGTGCTGGTTTGCAGGTGGGGGCCACACTCTTGATAAACAGATAAACAGATGCTGCATCTACCAAACCTCTTATGAGCTTTGCCCTCCTCTGACCAAACCTTACTATGAAGAGGAAACTGGAAAATCTTCTCCATATCATTTTCCTCATTTAGTAGGCTTTTGGTTCTCAGCAACCTCAGAACTAATTTGAAAACTCAGTAGTAGTTAAAGAGACATACATAAGCTTGTTTATTAGGAATTAGAATTTTTTAATTATTATTGAAATCAGGGGCAAAATTGTTGCCCTGACATCAAAAGCGCCTGAAGCCAATTTACCTATATAATTCTTCTCAGCCCTCAAAGTAAAATTGACAAATTATTTTGGTAAATGCAGAGCTAAAAATAGTTTTAGGGCTCAGACTTTGTGCTCTTGGCAAACCTAGTCATGTCAATATGGCATAAATGTGCCTTTCAACCAGTCCCACATTCATTCCCTTTGAAAAGCTGACTTGGTTGGCAAAGTGCCTGTTGCTCAGTGAATGAAGCTACTATTTTTTCTTTCTTTCTTTTTCTCTTTCTTCTCTTCCTTCCTCTACTCTCTCTCTTTTTCTTTCTTTCTCATTATGTCAGATGTTTAAGGCAAAAATAGTGATCTTTGAGGTCTATGTGGTTGAGTTGGCACAAGTTAGTACCCTGTACAGACCATCTGAGTCACTGGTCTGTTGGGAAGGCTGAATTCCCCTACTGGAAGGAGCCACACCACAGCCTCCCTGACTGCATTCACCCTGTGGTGTTCTTGTATGGTGCTCAGGAGGAGGTTTCAGTATTGGGAGGAGCACACACAAGCATGGGTAAATTCTTGGAATAGTGGATACACCCCATCTTGAAGGAAGAAATAGCATTACATGGTGGCTTGTGGATTGAATAGTGAATTATTACTGCCCATGTGACCTCCTAAGGACAGCTTCTCTGTACCCAGCTTTGCCATTTATGACATGACATTATCATGTTGATTATGGCAGCACTAGTTAGGGCTGTGAGAAGTAAGTGACCCCGTGTTTAACCATAGGCAGTTAGAGAGTGGCTCTTCTTCACTGATGTTACTGGTGGCTCTCCCCTTGGGTGGCATGCTTTAAGTCTCTTGAGATTCTGTATTTTGTGTAACATGTATAGGATAGTCATCAAAGGCACTGATACACTTCGACAGGGTTAGGGTTAGTCGTTAAAATATCGACTTGATATTTTAGTATCTGAGATTTGTTATCCACTTAGATCAAAACAAATAAGTTAGAATAGATCAAGGTTGTCATACTTGAATTCTAGCCATTATTTTCAACTGCTGTGTATTTCTGTTGGTAAAGTTGCTTAAGTTACCGCTTTGAAGGAGCAAAGAATATTATCACCCAGTGATAATATAATCAAATATCATCACCCAGTGTCCACCACCCAGTGGACACCAAAAATAGGAGTTTAATAGGCTTTTCCTTATAGGAATGTGATTTAGGATAGGAATTCATAATAAAGCAACAATGAAAAATAAACAATGAATGGAATTGATGGGTTTATGTAAACCACAGTGAAAGGCATTTGTACTCAATTACAAAAGACCTACTTAGCCTTCACTTTATAGTGTAGCATTAGAGGCTCTGCCCAGTGTTGGGGATGAAGAGAGAGTAGTCAATAGATATAGGGGCAAAGACAGATGAAAGGAACTGCTCTGATGTACAAGATCATACTGTAAGTATGGTCAACAACAACTGTACATCTCAAGTAGCTAGCAGAGAGGGTATTGAATGTTTCCAGCACAGATGATTCATGTCTAAGGTGATAGATCAGTTATTCTGATCAGGTTACTAATTCATGAATTAAAATATCACATTGTATTTTAAAACACAGAATTACTACTACATAGCAATTAAACTTTTAAAAAATGACAATATGGGCTCTGAACTTTATGTAGTCACTCACAACTAGAGGTACTTGGGTTCTTTAATGTATGACTCAGGGTTATATGTGCTATATTTGTGGGTAGTGAAACTTCATTCATATTCATTCCTTGCAGCTTCAGAGCAAAGAGGATTAATTTGTGGAGTATTTTTGGAAAATTATATTTAGGCAACAATAAATTACAAAAGGAAAGCAATAAAATATGTTTTGTAGCTGTTGTTTGCCAAGAGAAAAAGAGAAATATTTTTATGGGAAAAAAGACAAAATAAGAACTTTGCTTATTGGCAGTAGTGGTGGCCTAAGAGTAAGAGGCAAGTAAAAGGTGAACGTGGATCTTTATTTCATTCTTATTTCTCTTTTTCTTTCTTTTTAAAAAGACAGGATCTCTCTATGTAACACTGGAGACCAGGCTGGCCTCAAACTCAGAGATCCACCTACCTCTGGTATCAAAGATGTGTACCACCACACCCAGCTTAACTCTCCCCTCTTAGAGCTCAGTGTGGTCTTGCTGTAGAAGCTGGTCTTTTCTGTGGGTAGTATTTTTCTCAGATAACTGGTGAGCTCAGTTCTACTTACTCTTTGACACCCAGTGTAGCAAGAGCAAATTTAATTAAACTTGAGGACAGAATCTCAGTAATACCAGGTTTCTAGCCCAAGGTTCAGTCTGTAATCTAAGCAGTGCCAAAGAAAGCTTAGAAGAAGACTGTTGAGCACAAACTCCTGCACTCGTTGTAAGATACCAAGGGCATACTATAAATATCATTTGTTACTAAAAGAGCTGCCTTGGCCTATGGCAGGTATCTTAGAAGTAGGTGGGAAATCAGAGCATAGATAAGAAAAAGAGAACAGAGTCAAAAAAATTTCCATCCAGCTGCCCCCTAAAACAAGATATAAACAAGATATTAAAAAATAATAAATATGGACTGCATGGGACCAGCCGAGGCCCTGGACACACAGCTAAGAGGTGAGAGCCATCCTGTCCTTCAGCCCAAAAAGAAACCTACTATTCTCCGAACCCCAGCCCAGGGACACCCCAACACTCAGCTCCACCCAAAACCAAAGAAAGCTGGGAGAACACCCCGAAGGCCAAGTCCCAGCAAAACACAGCCACTGCCTTCTTCGAGCCACCTCCTGCCCAAACTATGATCAGCATCATTACACTGTGACTACATGAGACCAGCCAAGCCTCTGGACACACAGCTGACTAAGAGCCCCCAGGCCTACAAGTGACTAAGAGCCAACCATGAGGAAACTGAGGAAGCAATGGGCAGATGCCAGTGCACGAATACATACAACAGTACAAAGATGAACAAGGCATCACCAGAAGAAGCTTCAAGACCTGAGCATAACAATGAAGAGGAAACAGAAGGAAATGACCTTAAAAACAGCTTTATGAAGCTAATAGAAGCCTTAAAAGAGGGTATTAAAAACTCCCTTACAGAAATAGAAGAAAGTACACACAAAAAATTGGAAGAGATGAACAAACCCCTGAAAGAAAATAAAGAAAACCAAAAAAAGAGGAAATCAAACAGGTGAAAGAAATATTCCAGGAATTAAAAATTGAAATAGAAGCAATAAAGAAGGCACAAACTGAGACAAAGCTGGAAATAGGAAAATAAAGCATGCCAGAAATGGAGCAGTCATCATTGTCACACGGCTTGTTATCCTAAGAGATTAACAGTTCTTGGGGGCTCGTTGACAGACCTAGCCTTTGCTGTTACATCACAAACATTTCTAAAATTGCCTATCTGTTTCTTAGTCCATGCTCTTACACAACACTGCACAAGATTGTATAGTATGTAAAGCCTACCATTGATTTACAGACAGTAGATAATAGAAAGTTCCCCAGTCTCATAAATCTTAGATTAAGTACTTAAAAAAATGACTAAATTTTGTTCACTCTGGATAACTTGGGAAGGATTAAGATGTCTGGTTCTATCAGTGTTCGTGAAAGCCTTGGGACTCTGGCTGGTGTCCAGAAACATCAACACCACTCCACTGGCCTCCATCTCAGTGCTCACTCCTGGCCTGTGCTGTATTTTGCTCTGAGGTTGTCTTCCCCTGGATGTATGTATTTTACTTAACTGGTGTGCATCAGATTATGTAGAGGGCATCTGCACGTGTAGCCAAGATATATTAGATTCAGGATGAAAGGAATTCCTTACTGCCGTAGCTTTCCCCAAAACAGAAGAATCAGCTCTCAAGGTTGGCCCTGCTGTTTTCTCTTTATGTAAATAATGTTTTCCTACCAAGCGTTGTATAACACATGTGGGTAGGTGCCATGGAGGCCAAAGGCATTGGATTTCTCTGGAGTCAGAGTTATGAGTGGTTATGAGCCACATGATATAGGTGTTGGGAATTGAATTTGGGTCCTCTGAAAAGCAATACAAGCTATTAACCCATCTGTCCAGCACAGATTCCTGATATTGAGATATGTCTCATGGAGCCCAGGCTGGCCTCCAGCCTCCCAGGTAACTGAGGATGACCTGGAACTTGTTTTCATTTGCTTATGCTTTGTTTTGTTTGGAGGTGTGGATTTTTAGGAGTGTGTGTTTTGAAGCAGTGTCTCATGTAGCTCAGGCTACCCTTAAACTCATTATGTAGTCAAGGATGATTTTGAACTTGTCTTCTTGTCTTTACTTCTAGAGTGCTGGGATAACAGATGTGTGCCACTCTGCCCAGTTTATGTGGGCCTGGGGATTGAACCCAGGGTTTGACACATGCTAGCCAGGTGCCTTACCAATTTAGCTACATCTATCCTCTTCTGCTCCCTAGATACCAGCTGCCTTGAATTGGACTTCATAGATTCCACTATTGTTGAAGAATGCTATCTGACAGCTCCAGGCACTGTGGGAAACAGGGAGAGAAATAAGATCTTTTCTAGCAGCCTCAGAAACAAAAGGAGAAACTTACACACCTTTCCTCTTGCAGTCCAGTGTTTGTATGGGAAACACGTAGTTGTGGCACAAAGTAGAATCCGCTTCTGGCCTGATGACTGGGGGTCTCCCTGATACTTGAGGCTTGGGGTCCAGCTGCTCTGTTTCCTCTTCATGGCATAACTCATCAGTCTTTAGCTGCAGCAATTTTTTATTTTTCAGTGCTGGTGGGCTTTCACACTTGGCATAGTTGCCCAAGTTTCGGTTCCGTGGGATCTGCAGCATTGAAACGAGTGTTTCTAACTCACAGGTACAGTGCCAGGGGTTGTGGTAGAGCCGCAGGTAGCTCAGGAGCGGAGTGTAGATGAACACTTCCTCCGTCAGCACCTTGATCTGGTTGTGCTGCAACAACAGGGTGGTAAGCTTATTTAGACCAAAGAACGCATCGCTCTCGATTTTGGAGATTTCGTTCTGCTGCAAGTCCAGGCTTTTCAGTCTTTTAAACTTAGAAAACATGTTGTTCTTCAACACACGGATTTTGTTTCTTGCTAACAGCATGTGCAGCAAGTCTTGAGGCCAATCGGGTAACACATAAACTAATTTTCTTTCTTGGCAGTCTAGGTATTTCTCGTGGAGGTACGTGTATACATCGCAGGGGAGGCCTGGTGCGTAGCGTTTGATCGGGCTGCCTCGCCTGCCACCAGCTGCCCGGCTGCCCCTGGGATTGACCTGCCTTCTCAGGGCACCAGGCCTGGCCTTGTGGAGCTCAGTAGCTCTGCAAAAGCAGAGAAGAATCACGAGGGCCACGACACGCATTGCGTCCTCTAGCGGCCCCAGGCCCCCACGGCAGGAGGAAGAAAAGAGTCTGCCTTTGAAATCCAAGTTTGGGTAGCTTTAACAGACACAGGTCAGGAAGAGCGAGTCCCAGCTGGGGTGATCAGAGTTCCTAGGTGGGCCAGAAGAAAGAAAAACAGTCAAGTGCCATCTTGAGCAATGTATGACAGACACAGATGATTGATTTCATTTTATCCTGGTCTCCTAGTTTAAGAGGACAGAAGGTGCGGTAGAATAGTTTAGTAGGTGGACAAATGCTTGATCCTAAGTTTGAATCAGGGCCTCATTCTGCCTGGTTGTGCCCACTCATCTGTGTCTATAAAATGGGGCTTACGGAGTTTCCTGGTCCCTTGGCATGTGATGGGGCTCAGTGCCTGGCCAATGGGAAGCTCTCGACTGTTCCAACTTAGCCTGGCAAACACGCGAACCTATGGTCCTCATTGTGTGGATTTAAGAAATCAAAGAAATTCTCTTGTCCCTCTGAGATATACAGCCATGTAGGCATGGCCATCCTGGGCTCATGTCTTCCTTTCTTTTACTGTCTCAATGACTAAGTGAGGTGCCTATTAACATATTGAAGCCGATTCTGGCTGCAGGCTGCCAGGCTCTCCCTGTCACAGAGTCCTGGCTCCTGCTCTAAATCTCGCCAGCTCCCCTTTCATATACAACCTCAACCCTTTAGGCCACACGCTTGCTCTCTTGGTGCTTTTGTTCCCTTGATCCTTAGCTCTTGGTTCCTGGTCCACTCTCTCACCGCCCCCCATCCTCTCATGGTTCAGTCTATTCTGCTGGCCCTGTTCAGTCTGGACTCTTCAGATGCCTCTGACTGCACTCTCTCGTATCTACAATAAAACCCTTCTCCTCAAACACACCTCAGTCCTGTCCTCATTTTCATTCACCCACTCAGGTTGAATTTGGACCCAGAAATATTCAGAGTAAATGGCACTGTCCCAGACCCGTACAGATCTGGTCTCAAATGCCATCATTTGAGGAGGTGGTATGAAGCTGGCTTCTCCATCACCCCAATCCCAAGTGTTTCTTTCTGCTCTTCCTGTTTTACTTTTCCACAGTGTCCATCAACATCTGCCAAAGCAGACATCTTACTTCTTTTGTGCACTGTTCTGTCCAGTTTGCTTAACTAGAAATCATTCCCCAAGGACAATGATTTTTTTTGGTCCGTTTCACTTACTGCTACTGTGTTTCCATGACAATTTTTAAAACATATTTTTAGCTGTTCCGTCCCAAAGACTTCACACACACACAAACTAATGTTATTTTAGGGACTCTACTGGTGATTCCTAAGATCTGCATTTCTTTTCTTTTGTCACTATATAACCAAAGACGACCCAGAACATTTTCTCCTCCCCTCCCTTCCTCAGTGCCTGACTGCAGGCAAATGCCACCTGCTTACCTAATATGATGCACTGAATATGCTAGGCAAGCACTTTCCCAACTGAGCTACAGGCTAGCCCAGATCTACATGGTTCAAGAACTGTTTTGCCTTTCATAAAATTATTCTGAAAATATTTCTTGTTTGTATCTATCATGTAGGATAGAGTCTACTCTTAGCAAAGGAAGAAATATCCAAAGTAGATTTATAATGAGTAATGTTCGTGTTATTGGTGTTGGGCTGTATGGTTATGAGTGCTGGATTTCTAGCACCACAAATATAGGTGCTCACAGTGTAGTCCTCTCAACTTTTGTATATGTGTAGAAATAGTTCTCATAAATATTTTAAAACTAAAAGATGGGTCTGGGGAGATGGCTTAGTCAGTAGAGTGTTGACCATGAACTTAAAAGCATGAGTTTGGTTCCTAACACACTCATGAAAGCTGACTTTGGTGGTATGTATCTGTAATTCCAGTCCTGAGGAGGCAGAGGCAGGAGGCTCCCTGGGGCTGCATGGATTCTTTCCAAGTGCCTTCCAGGTTCACACAGAGGCACAGTAACATAAGGAAACACTGGCTGACAGCTTCTGTCATCCACAAGCCACACCTAAGCACACATTCACAAGCATTAAAAGAATAAACCAAAAAAGTCAAAAGATCAAAACACAAACTGTCAAAATAATCTATTTTTTTCCCTTGAGTACTTTCAAGCTAGCTCCAAGGATATAGTATTTTTTAAAATCAAAATAGTGATTTTTTTCTTTCTACCTTTTTCCTATACCCTGCAAACAATAATAAACACAAATATGAGTTTTTAAAGAAAATATCTACCCAAGCAGAGATATTACTTAGAACCCACGTACTTAGAACACATTTCTTGCCAAGGTTTCTATTTACTTTCTAATAAAAATATCGCTTTGAATATAGAATGGAAAACAAAGTGTTTGTGGTGTGCTTTTTAGTGACGTCTGCTTGTTTGATTTAGGCCACTGTAAAAACTTGCAAGAGCTGAACGTCTCAGACTGCCAGTCTCTCACAGTGAGTAAGAACATTTCTACTACCGCTGTTATGTAGATCCAAACTTCTCACATGGAAAGTCAGTGGGCAGAGCACATACTTTGTGTACATTTGGGGTTGGATATGGAAAAAGTAAACTATAGTAAATACTGGCAAAGACATTTATCCCCTCCACACAATGCTATCATTAATCTTGTGGACATGTGCTCAGTGTTGGAGCCTCTGACAAATGGAAACTCTTTAATAGTTACATTAAAAATGAACTATGTTTATATTTCATGTGTATGTATATGAGTCAGACTGGATCTCAGCAAGGTTAATAGGCTCATTTTGGCGGGTTTCATGGCTATTAGTAACCATACCAAAGAAGATGGAAATGAACATATAACTCCAGACTTCTCCCTCCTGGCCTTGGCCCCTTGGCTTTCTCTTTACCCAGAATCCATCTCTACAGGCAGGTCTGACCAACTCACTTTGTCTCCCATTATCCATACACTACTGGGAAAAATTAAACGACGTTAGCATTAGTGCACTCCTGCCTCCCTTTGTAGTCGTACCTTGTTCTACTCCTGTGTACATAGCACAGTCCAGTGGCCAGGTACAAGGCTGCCCATAGCAGTCCCTTGGTTTAGCTCATGTTGTACTGTCTCTTAGATCAGTGATGGAGAAGACCTGGTTGTAAACCTTTGCTTCACAAAACATAAGGTTTAACAATATTTACTATCTAATGCCACTATGTGAGCATTAAGGCAATGAACATAGACCTTGAAATCCCAGCTTGTGTCACTGTGTGTATGTGCTATAATTGACATTTTAGTGATGAAGGAGGTTAACCTAGGGAAAGGATGAGCAGAGACCAGGAAATTGGGTTGTTTTTCACCATCTCTGAGGGGCAGGAGGCAGGTTCAAAGAAAGAAGAGATGGAAATGGGTTCAAATGTGAAGGTAAGTGGGTGGCAGTAAGACATTTGAGAAGAAGTGGCCCAAATAGGCAGGTAATGAATGCATAGAACATGAGAATTAGGGCCACTAATTTCTGCTGGAATTGTTCCAGTGAGATGTTGGGGCAGAGATATAATTGTAGTGAGCTATGAAATGGGCAAGGTACAAGAAAGTAAACATGAGTTATAAAACTATTGTTTCTAGAAAAATGGCTGGGTGGGCGGTAGGGGGAATAGTGCCAGAAAAATGCAAACAACAGTGTATAGAAGCCAGTGGAGACAGTCTGCCCAACCAGTGGAGCAAGTTCCCGAGGAGACAGAGGACAGAAGGAAAGCCTGATTGTGTAATGACCCTCAGCACACACCAACACCAGGCAGAGGCCAAGGTCCTTGGCACAGGTAACAAGATACCTTAAACCAGTCCTTCAGTCCCCTCCCACCATTGTACTCAGTCACAGATACTTCTTCTCAAATGACCTGTTTTAACATCAAGTCCCTTGAAGTGTCGACAGTGCCATTTTTCTTTCTGCCAGCCTGAATGGTTCCTTCCCTCTCATCCCGCAACCACATCTGCCTACATTTGCTCCTCCTTTGAAACACTCTTCATCTCCACTGGGTTTTTTCATACACATTAGAAAAAGTAACTTTTTAAAAATAGCATTGCAGAAATAAAGACAAATTGATGTTACCATTCACTCAAAGTGAACACTTTAATAATTTGTGGCATGTGCATAGAATTATGGAACCATGTCCACAATAACTTTAGAACATTTTCTTCATCCTCGAGAGAAATCACACCCATTAAATCACCTTTCATTTTGATCCCGACTCTAGCACTTGGCAATTCCCCTTTCTTCTGACAGGATTACTGTACTTCTCCAAGTCGGCACCGCGGTCTCAGACCCTAACCCTTTATACTTTCTACTCTTATGTTCATGTTCACATTGCAGCTCCTTTCTTAGAACAAGGACCACTTTGAAAATCCTCATCTCATATTTTTTTCCATAAAGCTTATCCTTCAATTTTCAGAACAGGACATTTATTTTCCCCAAAAATGAGTAAATAAAATAAAAACATGATGACCCTTAGAACATGTCAACTATTTTTTCCTAATACAAAAATGAAGCCTTCAAATTAGTTGTCTGGTTCCCAGTCACCGTGCCCAGCTCAGCCAGTCAACCCTCCTGTCGGTGGCTCATGCCTCAACATAACAAGATGCTACTTTATGCTCAGCAGTGTCCCCAAGTAAGCAAGGGACAGACAGACAGACCACAGGACCCATATGAGAAAAACATTCTACTTTCTCTCTCTTGTTGGACTGTTTCTCTACCAGCAAAGCGCATGAAGGTCCTTTCACATAAAGAGGTGGCAATCTTTGCTGACACATTCTTCAGATATCTGATGAGGATTAAAATGCGTTTGTTGTGAAATGAATTTCTTCTTTCTAAGGATATTTTTAGCACCTGCTGTGTTAAAACTATCCCATTAGGTGTTAGAAAGAATTTTAACGTGTGTTAACTTTCAACGCTTGTCGCAGGGGAAATTAGTTCTGCACATGAATACAAAATTGCATTCTTTGAATTTGGCCTCCTAGTAGGAAAGCCAACACAAAGCCATCTGCATCGAGTTTGTGAGCATCAAAGTCTTGTTCAAGTTTGGGATCTCTATAAAGGGTTAGTAATTTTATCCAGCTTCATTTGACTGTTGTTTCCCCCTTTGAGACATAGGCTGGGAAGCAGGCTTACATTTAAAGACATGGGTGACATTCATTCAAAGAGCTTGGTTATATCTAATTTTGCCTTACAAAATATAGTACACTGAAGAATTTGTGTTGTAGACAAATTCATGAGCATTCGGCAGTGTGCATGCTCAGATGGGTTTTGCATTTTAAGTTTAAACACTTCAATATTGAGTCTTGCATTCTCTTAAGTACTGAGGATGGGAGTGGTCTGAACTTGTTTGGGTGACCAAGCACCTCCAGAAAGGCGAAGGCACAGAAGGGTTGCTGACTCAGCTCCAGCAGTCACATTCCCCACTGCATACAAAGCACATACAAAGCCTCTCCCTGGACCGATCTCTTCTGAGGTTTTTCTAAAGGTGGCCAAGCCAGCTCTCTCACCTGCCTTGCCCCACCTCACTTATATCCTCACCAGAGGTGTTAAAAAGTGCACAGTCTCTGTGAGCCCTGATTGACATACTTAACATTTTCAAAGACCAGTTTTGCACCTGTTAAAGTATGGTGCTGCATAAGATGACAGCTGTCATTGAATTTTCAGGGAAATTTTTACTATACTTAGTGTATTTGTCTATACATATCTGAATTCTACATTTGGTGATTGAACAACTAGAAAGATTACTTAGAGCTTGGGTGTGGTGCTAAGAACACAGTGCTTTAAAGGTCCATATGAAGCACAGCTAGAAGGGGCTTTCCTGTACAGAGTCCCAGGGTCTTGTTTCGAATAGGATTTGCTGCTCCAAAAAAAAAATCACTCACTGGGTAAATATGGTGCATCCTGGAAACAATGAGGAATGGAATGTGAAACTGACCCTGCTGCCACTGAAAAGCAATTCTTGCCATCCCTGCTGGGGTCTCAGCTGTCCTGCCTATCTGAAATCTCCAAACCATTTCTTTTTTTGTTTGTTTGCTTTTGATTTTTTATTATGAATAAAGTCTCATTTTTTTATCCATGTATCCCTTGTTCAAACTCCCTTCCCCCTCCTGCCCCTCCCTGTCACTCTTTCTTCTCCACATCACTTTATCTCCTCCCCAGCAAGGGCAGGAGGTCCCAAGGTCCCAGGGTGGCTTAGTTCAGCATCCACTCCAGGCAGATCCACTTTCCTCACCCCAACATCAAGACTGGGTCAGGTGTTCCTCTGGAGAGAATGGGCTCCATAGTGCCTGTCCAAGGTGCAAACCATTTCTTGGAAGCTAGTGATAAATCACCTCCTACAGGCAGATACCAGAAGTAGACTGTCCTGGTCTAAACCAGTTATTTAAAACTAGTTGATGTGGTATTATAGGGAGATTCAGCAACCATCACTAAATAAATAAAAGCCTATTGTTAACTCTATTTCTCATTTCCTCTTTTCTCTTTCCTTTTTTAGAAAATAGGGTCTAGTGTACTCTGTAGCCCAAGTTGGACTGAAACTCATTATGTAGCCCAGGTTGTCATTTAACTTGAGGTGTTACTCCTGCCTCAGTCTTCCCAGTGCTGGGATTATAGGCATGCACCATTATGCTCGACAGTTACTGTGTTTTCTATATTTTTATATGCAAAGTAGCTCATTGCAGTCAAAGCTTGACATTCTGGTCCTTTTCAGCTTTAGTTCAGGACCATCGCTTGGCACCATGGCCTCAGGCTCCTGTTCTCCACACCGTCACTCACTTCAGCCTTAGGCCCCTTTCTCTTCAACCCCAATCCCAACCCTGAGTCTTGTACCCTCAATACATTTTGTGTATTGTCTATATTTTTTTAATCTTAGTTAGGGAGTCTCCTGCTGTGAGGAGACACCATGACCGCAGCAACTCTTTTAAAGGGAAACGTTTACTAGGATGGCTTATAGTTCAGAAGTTTAGTCCATTATCATCATTGCGAGGCATGGTAACATGCAACAAACACGGTGCTGGAGAAGGAGCTGTGAGCTCTACATCTTGATCCTCAGGCAACAGGAAGTGAGCTGTGTTATTGAGCATAGCTTAAACATAGAGCTCTTCAAAGCCTGCCCCCATAATGACGCACTTCCTTCAACAAGGTCATGCCTACGCTAATGAAGCCACACCTCCTAATAGTGCTGCTCCCTATGGGTGCCATTTTCTTTCAAACCACCACATTTTACCTTTCAAATACAGATATTGAGACCATCTCAGAATTATGAATTTTGTGAAAATTTCTTTAGCTTTTTAACTGTATCATCAGAACCACAGAAACTTAGTTACATCAACAAATGATGTGCCTGGGCTAAACATGGCCTTGCTTTTAATGAAGTCCAGTTGTTGAGAGAATTTTTATTTCAGTCTTTCAGAATAACTTTAAAACCAGCCAGGTGACCACATTTCTATATCTGGGCAGTCAAAAGTCACACTCCAATATTTGTGTCACATGCTGGAATTTGCAAGGGTTCACTTTTTAATAAAATGTCATTGTGATGAAATGACATTTTATTTCTAAAGAAGAAATGAGGGAGCAAGAGAGCGTCAAACAAAGTGACTAGTTTCTGCTTTTTATTTGAGGTCCTATTAAAGACCACGAGGGACCAAGTTGCGCATGAACATTTTCCTGGGACAGGGAGAGAGATGAGAGATGCCGGAGTAACTGTGAGGCCTGTCAGGGTTTGACATGATTTTCTTTTCTCTTTTGTTATGCAGGATGAATCAATGAGACACATTTCTGAGGGATGTCCTGGGGTCTTGTATCTCAATCTATCCAACACAAGTATCACCAATAGGACAATGCGACTCCTGCCCAGGTAATGCTGTGACTGTGTGTTAGGGTCTCATATGTACTCCAGGCTGGCCTTGAACTCAAGCCCCTCTGTCCTGTGACAGATGCTGCTTCTGCTTCCCAATCCCTGAGCTGGTGTCTGGATTGTCCTTCCTTGGCAATGTACCTAGTAGCTGCAGACAGACTTCCCAGTCTCTCCTGCTCACCTTGCTGGGCATTTGAGCCTGTCCCACACTTTCTTTTCTTAGTGTCTGAGCCCTTTCTCTAACAGAGCTCCAGCATGCCTTATCCCTAGACTGGTGTCCAGGCTCCAGGTCCCCTGTTCCTAGAGAGGCCTCCACCTCCAGGGAGCTTACACTGCTGAGCTTTGACTGTCTGTTGACCTTGATGTTCCTGCCGTGTGGCAGCTGCACATCTCTAGCAAAGGCACAGGAAAGCACGGCAGAATCTCCAGCTTTACACAATTTCTTCTTATCCAGTTATTCCATGTTTACTGTGGAAACACTAACTACTGTATCTGGTCCAAGGGAGATGTTGAAATGTGATTTTGGGAAGCACTCCTAAAACTTTCATGAAAGACTGGATTTTTGTTGTTGCTGTTTATTTTTTGAGACTGTAACTTTTAAGATCTTTTGAAAATTAACAAGACATTTGGAATAAAAACAAAAAATTTGGGTGACAGTTTTCTTTATCTTCTGACTCTAACAGTCTTCCACAAATGGAAAAACCTCAGAAAAGTGGCACAGCACTTCAGCTTTAGTCAATTCTGCAAAACTTTCCTTTTAGAATTCCTCCAGATACCTTAAAGCAGAAGGAATCTTCCCCCAGCCCGGTACTTAGCAATCATGTACATTTTATTCCTGAATTTTTTTTTTAAAAAAACTAAGGCATATAATCCATTTTTGTTTTTATTTTAGTGATAAAACAAAAAACGAGCCAAATTGGAGGTCAAAAACTATGTAGGCCAAATCTTGTTTCTGTGTGGTCAGTTTGCCTAAGTTTCACATTCTCCATCTGTATTAGCTGATTGCCCAACATTATCTATTGATGATAGTTCTGTGTGGTTCTTTCTCATATATTTAAATTTTTTAGACATGTAGAAAGTACTTAAAATACATCCATCCCTGGTGTCCCTGCATCCATCCCTGGTGTCCTCACATCCATCCCTGGTGTCCTCACATCCATCCCTGGTGTCCTCACATCCATCCCTGGTGTCC
>PVIH01023558.1:0-24601 GCA_004025045.1 Sigmodon hispidus | reverse complement strand
GAATTTTCGCATCAATATTCATGAGGGAAATTGGTCTGTAATTCTCCTTCTTTGTTGTGTCTTTGAGTGACTTGGGTATTAGGGTGATTGTGGCCTCATAAAAGGAATTTGGCAATATTCCTTCAGTTTCTACTGTGTGAAATAGTTTGAGGAGTAACGGTAGTAATTCTTCTTTGAATGTCTGGTAGAATTCGGCACTAAAACCATTTGGACCAGGGCTTTTATTTTGGGGGAGATTTTTAATGGCAGCTTCAATTTCCTTAAGGGTTATAGGCCTGTTTAAGTAATTAATCTGATTTTCATTTAATTTTGATAGATGGTACCTGTCCAGAAAGCTGTCCATTTCTTCTAGGTTTTCCATTTTTGTGCAATACAGATTTTCAAAATATGATCTGACAATTCTCTGTATTTCCTGGGGTTCTGTTGTTATGTCCCCCTTTTTGTTTCTGATTTTGTTGATTTGAACACACTCTCTCTGTTTTTTGATTACTTTGGCTAAGGGCTTATCTATCTTGTCAACTTTCTCAAAGAACCAACTCTTAGATTCATTGATTCTTTGTATTGTTCTTTTTGTTTCAATTGTATTGATTTCAGCTCTAAGTTTGATTGTTTCCTGCCATCTACTCCTTCTAAGTCAGTTTGCTTCTAATTGTTCTAAGGCTTTCACCTGAGCTATTAGGTTTCCAGTGTGGGATTTCTCTAGGTTTTTCATTTAGGCATCTAGCGCTGTGAATTTTCCTCTTAATACTGCTTTCATTGTGTCCCACAAGTTTGGATACATTGTGGATTCATTTTCATTAAATTCTAGGAAGACTTTGATTTCTTTCTTAATTTCTTCCTTGACCCAGAGATGGTTCAGCTGAGTGATGATTAATTTCCATGAGTTGGTAGGCTTTCTTTGGGTTTTGATGTTGTTGAACTCTAACTTTAGGCCCTGTTGGTCTGATATGGTACAAGGGATTATTTCCATTTTTTTGTATCTGTTGATATTTGCTTTATGACCAATTATGTGGTCAATTTTGGAGAAAGTTCCATGAGGAGCTGAGAAATATGTATATTCCTTTGCATTTGGGTGGAAGCTTCTGTAGATATCTATTAAATCTATTTGCATCATAACCTCTTTTAGATTCCTTATTTCTCTGTTGAGACTCTGTCTGGTTGATCTATCTAGGGTTGAAAGTGGGGTATTGAAGTCTCCCACTATTAGGGTGTAAGAATTGATGTGGGATTCGAGCTTTAGCAGTGTTTCTTTTACATAAGTTGGTGCCCATATATTAGGGGCATAAATATTTAAGATTGAAATCTCTTCTTGACCAATTTTTCCTGTGATGAATAAGTAGTGACCATCTTGGTCCCTTTTAATTGCTTTTAGCTTAAAGTCTACTTTGTTAGATATTAGGATTGCAACCTCTGCTTGTTTCTTAGGACCGTTTGACTGGAAAATCTTTTCCCAAGCCATTATTCTAAGCCTGTGTCTGTCTTTGCGGTTGAGGTGTGCTTCTTGTAGGCAACAGAAGGATGACTTCTGTTGTTGTATACATCTTGTTAGTGTGTGACGTTTTATAGGAGAGTTGAGTCCATTGATATTAAGGAAATTAGTGACCATTGATTCATATTTCCTGCCATTTTTGGTGGTAACTTATTTGTATTTCCTTTCTCTAGGGTATTCTTCTGTGGAATTAGTGATTGTGATTTCATTGGTGTATCTGGGGTCCTTAGGTTGGAGTTTTCCCTCTAATACTCTCTGTAGTGCTGGATTGGTAGATAGATATTCTTTCAGTCTGACTTTGTCCTGAAATAGCTTGTTTACTCCATCTATGGTGATTGATAATTTTGCAGGTTATAGTATTCTAGTTTGGCAGCCATGCTGTTTTAGCATCTGTATAACTTCTGACCAAGCCCTTCTAGCTTTCATCGTTTCCATTGAATAGTCAGGCGTTATTCTGATGGGTCTGTCTTTATATGTGAGTTGGCCCTTTTCTTTTGCAGCTCTCAAAATTTTTTCTTTGTTCTGTATGTTTTGTGGCTTGATTATGATGTGGCTCACTGACTTTTTTTGGTGTCATATCTATTTGGTGTTCTGTAAGCTTCTTGTATCTTTATAGGCATTTCCTTCTTCAGGTTAGGGAATTTTTCTTCTATGATTTTATTGAAAACATTATCTGTGCCTTTGAGCTGGTATTCTTCTTCTTCTTCTTCTATTCCTATTATTTTCAAATTAGGTGTTTTCATGATGTCCCAGATTTCCTGAACATTTTGAGTTATGGCTTTTTTAGTTTTACTATTTTCTTTGACTGATATATCTATTTGAGCTACTGAGTCTTCCACTTCAGAGATTCTATCTTCCATCTCTTGAACTCTTTTTGTTATGCTTGTATCTGTGGTTCCAGCTTTTTTCTTCAGATTTTCTATTTCCATCTTTGCCTCATTTTGTGCCTTTTTTATTGCTTCTATTTCAGCTTTTAATTCCTGGCATGTTTCTTTCATAGATTTGTTCATCTCTTCCAATTTTTTGTTTGTATTTTCTTCTATTTCTTTAAGGCTATTTTTCATATCTTCTTTGAGAGCTTTGATGATCATCAAAAAGTAATTTTTGGTGTTGCTTCCTTCTGTTTCCTCTTCATTGCTCACTTCAGGTCTTGTACTTGTAAGATCGTCACTCTCTTCTGGAGTTACCATGTTGTTCTTTGTATTATTATGTAATTTTTTGCACTGACGTTCACCCATGGCTTCAGTGGTTCACGATTAAATGGCTCCTGGTCAGTTGTGGCACTCGGGCTTGTATGCCTCCTGTCACCTCTCTGGGCAAGGTGTGAATCTGCCCTTCAGAGACCTCAGAAGTTATCTGTTTGCTCAGTTGGAGGTCAAGGTGGGTAGCTGTGCAAATTCTCTCAGTAGCACCTGTGGGTATGGTGACAGGCAGACTTTATCTGCACTTGCTACAGAGTTCAATGGGACTTACTCTGCAGACAGCACCTGGTCCTGGAAGCGGAACCGGAATGGATGGGAGCTCAACTCTACCTCCCTGGCTGGGATGTAGGCACTTGGGCCTGGTGATCCCTCCTCACCTCTGGGTGGGGTCTGAGTCTGTCCTTCAGATACCCCTGTAGTTATCTGTTTGCTCAGTTCAAGGTCGAGGTGGGTAGCCATGCAAATTCCCTCAGTAGCAGCTGTGGGTATGGTGACAGGCAGACTTTATCTGTACCTGCTACAGAGTTCACTGGGCCTTACTCTGCAGACAGCACCTGGTCCCGGAAGCGGAACTGGAACCGATGAGGCCTAGACTCTTGATTGGTGAAAAAGTCTCTCAATGAATCTCTAACAAGAAATCCTAAGAAAAGTACTCTATGAATTAGTATAATACTTCTTTTTTTAAAAAACTTTATTTATTTATTTATTTATTTATTTATTTATTTGCCTTGGTGTTTGCCTGGAACTGGAACTACAAACAGTTGTTAGCTGCCATGTGGGTGCTGGGAATCGAACCCGGGTCCTCTGGAAGAGCAGACGGTGCTCTTAACCACTGAGCCATCTCTCCAGCCCCTAGTACAATACTTCTATAGAGTGATATTTTATCTGAAATGCCAAGCTCCATGTAATCTAGTTTTACTCACAGGCCCATTTGGTAACTAAAACCCTCAGTTTGCTGCCTTCCTCAAAACTTCCAGATATCACCTAACAATGTCATATGATTCTGAACATAGAATATTCCCCAGCTTGAGATAGGGGAATGGCTTTAAAATAGAAGTTTGTACAATATTCTCATTTCCAAGGAACTGAGATACTCCTCTAATAAGAAAGCTGCCACCACAATTTTCGGGCACCAGGCATGCCTCATAGAACCCAGGTATGAGGTCCAGTGTAACTTCCTGAGCCTAGTATGAGTTTGGTGACCTGCCTTTCTTTTTTTCTTTTAGGGTGGCCGTAAACTTTGTGTGTGAGTGACTCAGCACAGCTCAACTTAAGACCACCTCTGCCCAGCCACCACTAACATGGTAAAATATTATTTGCCCTTACTCTCTACTCCACCTTGTCAATCTCAAGACTCCTACCACCTTTTCACAACCCTATATAAATTCCTACCTAATGCAATAAAGTGAGATCCTGATTCAACAAGACTCCTGACTCAGTGTGTGTTTTCCCCATGGTGGCCAGGAGGAGGTCTGATACTCACCATCCCGCTCAGCCCCAGGGAGAGTCTGGCAGGATCAGATCTGACTCAGTCCTATCTGCCAGAGATCCTGGCAGACTGGTGCTCCATGTGAGGAATCAGAAGAATGCTGATGGGTCTGAGGATGAGTATACCCCCACAAGATATGAGGCAGTCCTCTTCTAAACAAAATCCTGCCTTGGAGTCACTGTGAGTCCTACTTAAAAGCAAGGGTCTTAATCTTTCTGACAGGCAAGCTTTCCACACATGGACTTTCCTCCCCAGGATTGCTCCATGGCTGTCAGATGGGAACCTTTTTGACTGGGACATTGATAGAAACCGTGAAGAGGGCAGTCAAAGTACACTGCACATTGCCTCTGATACCCAGATTGAGACCAGAGATGACCTTAACATTTGAACATAGAACCTTTTTAAATTTTTTTCATTTTTGAATACGCTCATTTATTTATCTATGTATCCCCTTGTTCAAACTGCCATCCCCCTCCCACCCCTCCCAGTCACTCTCTCTTCTCCACATCTTCACCTCTCCTCCACAGCAAGGGTAGGAGGTCTCAAGGTCCCAAGGTGGCTTAGTTCAGCAACCACTCCAGACAAGTCCATTTTCCTCATTCCAACATCAAGACTGGGTAAGGTGTTCCTCTGGAGAGAATGGGCTCCAAGATGCCAGTCCAAGGTATTTCAGATCCCAATCAGTTCAGGGACTGTAGTTTGCAGCTTGGGTGTGCTTTGCTTTTTGTTTAAAGTACACTAGTGAGTGAGTACAACACTTGCTTATCTTTCTGGGTTTGAGATACCTCATTCAGGAGAATATTCTCCAAATCCATCCATTTGCCTGCCAATCTTAGGATATCATTTTTTCTTACCGATGAGTAGTACTCCATTGTGTAGATGTACCACAGTTTGTTAATCTATTCTTTAGTTGAGAAGCAACTAGGTTGTTTCTAGGTGCTTGCTATTCTCAATAATGCTGCTATGAACATAGTTGAGCTAATGGCTTTGAAGTACAAATGTGCATTCTTTGGGTATATGCCCAGTAGTGGTATTGCTGGATCTTTGGGGAGGTGGATTCCCAGTTTTCTGAGAAACTGCCATACTGCATTCTAGAGTGGCTGAACAAGCTTACACTCCCACCAACAATGGAGGAGTGTTCTCCTTGCTCCACAACCTTTCCAGCATAGGTTCTCATTTGTGACCTTTGTCTTAGCCAATATGACAAGTATAAGGTGGTATCTCAAAGTTGTTTTGATTTGCATTTCTCCAATGGCAAAAGTAGTTGAGGAATTTTTCAAGTGCCTTTTAGCCACTCATAATTCTTCTGCTGAGAATTCCCTTTTTAATTCTGAACCCTGTTTTTTGATTGGGTTATTCAAGGTTTTGGGCACTAGTTTTTTGAGTTCTTTATATATATTTTAGAGATCAGTCCTCTATCACTTGTAGGGTTAGTGAAAATCTTTTTCCATTCTGTAGGCTGTTGTTTTGTCCTATTGACAGTGTCCTTGTCTTTACAGAAGCTTCTCAGTTTCATGAGGTCTCATGTATTGATTGTTGTTCTTAGTGTCTGTGCCACTGGTGTTATATTTAGGAAGTGATCGCCTATGCCAATTTGTTGGAGGGTATTTCCAATTTTCTTTTCTATCAAGTTCAGAGTGCCTGGATTTATGTTGAGATCTTTGATCCACTTGGATTTGAGTTTTCTGCAGGGTGATAGACTTGGATTTGTTTGCATTTTTCTACACTCTACCAACCAGCTATGGCAACACTATTTTTAAAAATACTATCTGTTTTTCCATTGAATATTTTTGACCTCTTTATCAAAGATCAGGTGTTTATAGGTTTTCGGGTTAATGCCCAGAGCTTCAATTCGATTCCATTGATCCAAAAGTCTGTTTTTATGCCAGTACCAGGGTGTTTTTATTACTGTAGCCCTATGGTAGAACTTGAAGTCAGGGATTGTCATGCCTCCTGAGGTTCTTTTGTTGAGCAAAATTGTTTTGACAATCCTGGCTTTCTTGTTATTCCAAATAAAGTTGAGTGTTGTTCTTTCAAGGTCCAAAAAATATTGTTTTGGGATTTTGATGGGCAGTGCATTGAATCTGTAGATTGCTTTTGGAAGAATTGCCATTTTTACTATGTTGATCCTACCTATCCAGGAACATGGGAGAGCTTTCCATTTTCTGATATCCTCTTCAATTTCTTTCTTCAGTGACTTAAAATTTTTGTCAAATAGATCTGTTACTTCTTTGGTTATAGTTTCTCCAAGGTATTTAATGCTATTTGCAGCTATTATAAAGGATGATGTTTCCCTTATTTATTTTTCAGCTCTTCTATGTTTAGTGTATAGAAGGGCTACTGATTTCTTTGAGTTAATCTTGTATCCTGCTACATTGCTGAAGGTGTTTATCAGCTACAGGAATTCCTAGGTAGAATTCTTTGGGTCACTTATGTATACAATCTTATCTTCTGCAAATAGAGATAGTTTCAGTTCTTTTTTTTTTTTTTTTCCAATTTTATCCCCTTCATCTCCTTTCATTCTCTTATTGCTTTAGGTAAAACTTTGAGAACTATATTTAATAGATAAGGGGAGAGGGGACATCCTTGTCTAGTTTCTGACTTTAGTGGGATTGCTTTGAGTTTTTTTCCATTAAGTTTGATACTGGCTGTCAGCTTCTTGTAAATCACCTTTATTATATATAGGTGTTCTCCCTATATTCCTGATCTCTCCAGGGCTTTAATCATAAAGGAGTGTTGGATTTTGTCAAAGGCTTTTTCCGCATCTAAGGATATGATCATGTGTTTTTTTCGTTCAATTTGTCTATATAATAGATGACATGTATGGTTTTTTGTATGTTGAACCAACCCTGCATTTCAAGGATGAAGCCTACTTGGTCATGGTGGATGATATTTTTTGCATATTATTGTATACAGTTTGTCAAAACTTTGTTGAGAATTTTAGCATCAATATTCAGGAGCGAAAATGGTTCTGTAGTTCTTCTTTGATGTGTCTTTGAGTGGCTTGGGTATTAAGGTAATTGTGGCCTCATAAAAGGAATTTGGCAATATTCCTTCAGTTTCTACTTAGTGAAATAATTTAAGGAGTAATGGTTGGAATTCTTCTTTGAATGTCTGTTACAATTCAGCAGTGAAACCATCTGGACCTAGGCTTTTTTTACTTGTGTGTCTTTTAATAACAGGTTCAATTTTCTTTAGCGTTATAGGTCTGTTTAGGTAATTAATCTGGTCTTCATTTAATTTTGGTAAATGGTACCTGTCCAGAAAGCTGTCCATTTTTTCTAGGTATTACATTTTTGTTGAATATAGCTTTTCAAAGTATGACTTGATAATTCTGTGGATTTCCTGGGGGTCTGTTGTTATGTCCCCCTTTTCATTTCTGATATTTCTGATTTGGATACTCTCTCTCTGCTTTTTGATTAGTTTGGGTAAGGACTTATCTATCCTCTTGAGTTTCTCAAAGAACCAACTCTTTAATTCATTGATTCTTTGTATTGTTCTTTTTGTTTCAATTGTATTGATTTCAGCTCTAAGTTTGATTATTTCTTGCCATCTACTCCTTCTAGGTGAGTTCGCTTCTAATTGTTCTAAGGCTTTCAGCTGCGCTGTTAGGTGTCTAGTGTGGGATTTCTCTAGGATTTTCATATAGGCATCTAGCGCTATGAATTTTCCTCTTAAGACTGCTTTCATTGTGTCCCACAAGTTGGGGTACATTGTGAATTCATTATCATTAAATTCTAGGAAGATTTTTGATTTCTTTCTTAATTTCTTCCTTGACCGAGAGGTGGTTCAGCTGAGTGATGTTTAGTTTTCATGATTTGGTAGGCTTTCTGTGATTTTTGTTGTTGTTGAACTCTTACTTTAAGCCCTTGTGGTCAGAAATGATACCAGAGATTATTTCCAAGTTTTTTTATCCATTCATATTTGCTTTATGACTAATTATGTGGTCAGTTTTTGAGAAAGTTCCATGAGGAGCTGAGAAATATGTATATTCCTTTCCATTTGGTGGAAGCTTCTGTAAATATCTATTAAATTCATTTGCACCCTAACCTCTGTTAGACTCCTTATTTCTCTGTTGAGTCTCTGTCTGGTTGCCCTCTCCAGGGGTAAAAGTGGAGTATTGATGTCTTGCACTCTTAGGGTGTGAGAAATGATGTGGGATTTGAGGTTTAGTAGTGTTTCTTTTACTACTATATAGGGTAGGTGTCCTTATATTAGGAGCGTAAATACTCAGGATTGAAATCTCCTCTTGACCAATTGTTCCTTGGATGAATAAGTAATGTCCATCTTGGTCCCTTTTAATTGCTTTTAGGTTAAAGTCTACTTTGTTAGATATTAGAATGGCAACCCCAGCTTGTTTCTTAGGGCCATATGATTGGAAAATGTTTTCCCAACCCTTTACTTTAAGCCTGTGTCTGTTTTTGTGGTTGAGATGTGTTTGTTGTATGCCGCAGAAGGATGACTTCTGTTTTTTTTTTATCCATTTTGTTAGTGAGTGTCTTTTTATAGATGAGTTGAATCCTTTGATATTAAGGCATATTAGTGATGAATAATTGATGTTTCCTGCTATTTTTTGGTAGTAGCATCTATGTATTTCATTTCTCTGAGCTTTTCTTCTGTGGGATTATTTTCTTCTCTGGGCTTCATTTGTAGATAGGCATTGTTTCAGTCTGACTTTGTCATGAAATATCTTGTTTACTCCATCTATGGTGATTGATAATTTTGCAGGGCATAGTATTCTAGGTTGGCAGCCATACTCTTAGTGTCTGCATAACTTCTGACCAAGCCCTTCTAGCTTTCATCATTTCCATTGAAAAGTCAGGTGTTATTCTGATAGGTCTGCATTTATAGGTAAGTTGGCACTTTTCTTTTGCAGCATTTTAATTTTTTTCTTTTTTCTGTATGTTGTGTGGCTTGATTATTATGTGACGAGCAGACTTTTTTGTGGGGTCATATCTAATTGGGGTTCTGTTAGCTTCTTGTATCTTTATAGGCATTTTTGCCTTAAGTTAGAAACATTTTCTTCTATGATTTTATTGAATACATTATCTGTGCCTTTGAGCTGGTATTCTTCTCCTTCTTCTATTCCTATTATTCTCAGGTTAGGTCTTTTCATGGTGTCCCAGATTTTCTGAACATTTTGTGTTATGGCTTTTTTGGTTTTAGTATTTTCTTTGACTGATGTATCTATTTCTGCTACTGAGTCTTCCACTCCAGAGATTTCTCTCTTCCACCTTTGGGTTCTGTTGCTCATGCTTGTATCTATAGTTCCAGCTCTTTTCTTCATATTTTCTATTTCCATCTTTGCCTCATTTTGTGCCTTTTTTATTGCTTCTATTTCAGTTTTTAGTTCTTGTAATGTTTCTTTCATTTTTTGGTTTAACCTTTTCTTGGTTTTCTTTCAAGTATTTGTTCATCTCTTCCAATATTTTGTTTGTATGTTCTTCTATTTCTTTAAGGGAATTTTTTATATTGTCTTCGAAGGCTTCAATAATCTTTATAAAGGAGTTTTTGGTGTTGTTTCCTTATGTTTCCTCTTGATGGATCTGTTCCGGTCTTGTAGTTGTAGAACCTCCAGTTTCTTCTGGTGTTGCCTTGTTGGTTTTTATATTGCTATATGTATTTTTGCACTGGCATCTGCCCATGGCTTTAGTGGTTCACGATTAGGCAGCTTTTAGTCAGTTGTGGCAAGAGGGCTTGTGTGTTTCCTGTCTCCTCTGAGCAAGGGGTCTGCTCGTTCTCTGACTCTGCTCTGGACAGATGTCTGAATTTCAAATCCTCAGTCCTTCTCTGATGATCCAGTTCACCCTGGAGGTGGGACCCGACTGTGCAAGGTCCCATCTTTTAGGTTTGGCTGCAGGAGTCACTCACTGCCAAATCCTAGCTCCTGTCTCCTAGGGAGAGCTGAGATCAGAGTCTAGGGATTGACCCTGGCTCCAGACAGCAAGTCCTCCCCATGTCTGGTGTTCCAGGAGCCGGAATCTGCTCACCTCTGGGCTGGGTCTAAATTTCAAAGTCCTCAGTTCTTCTCTCCTGATGCAGTTGAAGTTAGGGCCATGCAAGGTTCCCTTTTTAAGTGTAGCTGGAGGAGACCCTCACCACCAAACCCTTGCTGCTGTCTGCTAGGTAGGGCTGAGATCAGAGTCTAAGCATTGACCCTGGGCCTTAGGAGCAAGTCCCTGGATGTATGGTGGTCCAGGAGCTGGAATTTGCTCACCTCGACATTTACAGTTTTTCATATGTTGAACCATCCCTGCATTTCTGGGATGAACCCTACTTGATCATGGTGGATGATATTTTTTATGTTGTTGCAGTATGTTTGCAGAAATTTATTTGAGAATTTTTACGTCAATATTTATGGGGGAAATTGTTTTGTAAATCCCTTTCTTTGATGTGTCTTTGACTGGCTTGGGTATTATTGTGGCCTCATAAAACAAGTTTGGCATTATTCCTTCAATTTCTACAGTATGAAACAGTTTGAGTAGTATTAGCATTAGTTCTCTGAATGTCTGGTAGAATTCTGAACTTAAACCATCTAGACCTGGGCTTTTTTTTACTTGGAAGGCTTTTAATGACAGCTTCAATTGCCTTTGGTGTTGTTATAGGTCTGTTTAGATCTTTAATCTGCTCTCGATTTAATTTTGGTAAGTGGTACCTGTCCGGAGAGCTGAACTTTTTTTTTTTTTTTTTTTTTTAGGTTTTCTATTTTAGTGGAGTATAGATTTTCAAAGTATGACCTGACAATTCTCTAGGTTTCCTGGGGGGTCTGTTGTTATGTTCCCCTTTTTATTTCATATTTTGTTGATTTTTATACTCTCTCTCTCCTTTTTGGTTAGTTTGGATAAGGGTTTGTTCGACTTTCTCAAAGAACCAACTCCTTGTTTCATTGATTCTTTGTATTGTTCTTTTTGTTTCAATTGTATTGATTTCAACTCTAAGTTTAATTATTTCCTGCCATTAACTCTTTCTAGGTAAATTTGCTTCTAATTGTTCTAAGGCTGTTTATTCTCTTGTGTGGGATTTCTCTAGGTTTTCCCTATAAGCATCCAGTGCTGTATTTATTCCTTTTAAGACTACTTTTATTCTGTTCCATAAGACTGAGTATGTTGCGGATTAATTTTCCTTAAATTCTAGGAAATCTTTGATTTCTTTCTAAATTTCTTCCTTGGCCCTGAGTGATGTTTAGTTTTCATGAGTTGGTAGACTTTCTGTAGTTTTTGATGTTGTTGAACTCTAACTTTAGACCATGGTAGCCCTATATGATAAAAGGGGTTATTTCCATTTTTAAATATCTATTGTTTTTGCTTTATTTCCAAGTATGTGGTTAATTTTGGAGAAAGTTATATGTGGTCCTGAGAAATATGCATATTCCTTTGCATTTGGGTGGAAGCTTCTGTAGAAATCTATTAAATCCATTTGTATCATAACCTCTGTTAGACTCCTTATATCTCTGTTGAGTCTGTCTGGTTGACCTATCCAAGGATGAAAGTGGGGTATTGAAGTCTCCCACTATTAGAGTGTGACTTTTGATGTGGGGCTTAAGCTTTAGTAGTGTTTCTTTTACATAGGTAGGTGCCATTATATTAGGGGCATAAATATTCAGGAATGAGATCTCATCTGGATCTATATTTCCTGAGTATTGTCCATCCTGATCTCTTCAGATTGATTTTAATTTGAAGTCTACCTTGTTAGATGTTAGGATGGCAACACCAGCTTATTTCTTGGGTGCATTTGATTGGAAAATGTTTTCCCTACCCTTTATTCTGAGCCTTCGTCTGTCTTTGAAGTTGAAGTGTGTTTCTTGTGTGCAGCAGAAGGATGGCTTTTTTTTTCTGTATCCATCATGTTAGGGTGTGTCTTTTTATAGGTGAATTGAATCCTTTGATATTAAGGGATATTAATGATCACTGATTTTATTTCCCGTTATTTTTGGTGGTAGCTTTTGTGTATTTCCTTTCTTTGGGCTTTTCTCCTGTGGAAGTGTCTATTGTTTGTGGTTTCATGGGTGAACCTGGGATTCTTGGGTTGGAGTTTTCCCTCTAATGCTTTCTGATGGGCCGGGTTTGTAGATAGGTATTGTTTTAGTCTGACTTTGTCATAAAATATCTTTTCACTCCATCTATGGTGACTCATAATTTTGCTGGTTATAGCAGTCTAGGTAGGCAGCAATGCTCTTTTAGTGTGTGTATAACTTCTGACTAAGCCCTTCTTGCTTCCTTCGTTTTCATTGAACAGTCAGTAGTTATTCTGGTGGGTCTCCCTTTATAGATACGTTGGCCTTTTTCTTTTGCAGCTCTTAAAATTTTTTCTTTGTTCTGTATGGTTTGTGGCTTAATTATTATGTGGCAAGTGGACCTTTTATAGGCCATGTCTATTTGGTGTTCTGTAAGGTTCTTGTATCTTTATAGGCATTTCTTTCTTTAAGTTAGGAAAGTTTTCTTCTATGATTTTATTGAAGATATTATCTGTGCCTTCAAGCTGGTATTCTCCTTCTTCTATTACTATTTTGCTCAGCTAAGGTCTTTCATGGTGTCTCAGATTTCCTTAACATTTTGTATTATGGCTTTTTGGTTTTGTTTTTGTTTTTTTGTTTTTTTTTTTGACTCATGTATCTATTTCCGCTACTGAGTCTTCTACTCCAGAGATTCTCTCTTCCTTCTCCTGGATTCTGTTGCTTATGCTTGTATCTGTAGATCCAGCTCTTTTCTTCAGATTTTCTATATGTGCCATATTTTGTTCCTTTTTTATTGCTTCTATTTCAGTTTTTAGTTCCTGGAATGTTTCTTTTATTGTTTGGTTTACCTTTTCTTGGTTTTCTTTCAAGGATTTGTTCTTTTAATTTTTTGTTTGTATTTTTTTCTATTTTTTGGCTGTTGCTTTATTATTATTATTATTATGAACAAAGAAGTCATACTTTCTATCCTTGTATAACCTTATTCAAGGTCCCTTCCCCTTCCCAACACATCAGTTCATTCTCTCTTCTCCACAACTCCCCATTCCCTTCCTAGGCAGGAGGCAGGCAGTCCCATGGTCCCACTGTCCTAATATTGTTTAGTTCAGTCTCCACTCCTGGCAGATCCAGTTTACTCCCCCCAACCTCAAGATTGAGACAGGTGTTCCTCTAGGGGGAATGGGATCCAAGGAGTCAGTCCAGGGTGTTTCTGATCCCAAGCTGTTCAGTGGTTGTGGTTTGTAGCTTGGGCTTGCTTTGCTTTTTTTCTTGTTTGTTTATCTGTTTGTTTGTTTTTTAGAGTCCACTAAAGAGTGAGTATATGCCCTGCTTATCTTTCTTGGTTTATGATACCTCACTCAGGAGGATATTCTCCAAATCCATCCATTTGCCTGCAAATTTTAGGATATCATTTTTTGTTACTGCTGAGTAAGATGATGATGCAGCTTGCATCATCTACTTCATTGCGTAGGTGTAACACAGTTTGTTAATCCATTCTTCAGTTGAGGGGGATCTAGGTTCTTGCTATTACAAATAATGCAGTTATGAACATAGTTAAGCTATTGCCATTGGAGTGAGACTGTACATCTTTTGGGTATACACCCAGAAGTGGTATTGCTGGATCTTTGGGGAGATTGATTCTCAGTTTTCTGAGAAACTGCCATACTGCATTACAGCATGACTGAACAAGCTTATACCGCCACCAACAATGGAGGAGTGATTTCCTTGTTCCACAATCTCTCCAGTATAGGCTGTCATCTGTGTCTTTTATCTTAGTCACTCTGACAGGTGTCAGGTGGTATCTCAAAGTTGTTTTGATTTGCATTTCTCTGATGACTAAAGATGATGAGCACTTTTTCAAGTGCCTTTCAGCCATTTGTAATTCTTCTGCAGAGAATTCCCTTTTTAGATCTGAACTCCATTTTTTGATTGGGTTATTCAAGATTTTGGGCTCTAGATTCTTGAGTTCTTTATATATCTTAGAGATCGATCCTCTATCACTTGTAGGGATGTGGAAAAATCTTTTCTCATTCTGTAGGCTGTCATTTAGTCCTATTGACAGTGTCCTTGGCTTTACAGAAGCTTCTCAGCTTCAGGAAATCCCACTTATTGATTGCTGATCTTAGTGTCTGTGCCACTGGTGTTATATTTAGGAAGTGGTCACCTGTGCCAATTCCTGCAAAAGTATTTCCCACTTTCTTTTTTATCAAGATTAAAGTGGTTGGGTTTATGTTCAAGTCTTTGATCCACTTGGATTTGAGTTTTGGGCAGGGTGACAGGCTTGGATCTATTTGCATTTTTTCTACACACTACCATCCAGCTATGCCAACACAATTTGTTAAATATACTATCTTCTTTCCATTGAATATTTTGGACCTCTTTGTTGAAGATCAGGTGTTCATAGGTTTTTGGGCTAATACTCAATCCTCAATTCGGTTCCATTGATCCACAAGTCTGTTTTTATGCCAGAACCAGGCTGTTTTTATTACTGTAGCTCTATAGTATAACTTGAAGTCAGGGATGGTTATGCCTCCTGAGGTACTTTTGTTGAGCAAAATTGTTTTGGCAATCTTGGCTTTCCTGCTATTCCAGATGAAATTGACTATTTTTCTTTCAAGTTCCAAAAAATATTGTGTTGGGATTTTGATGGTCAGTGCATTGAATGTGTAGATTACTTTTGGCAGAATTGCCATTTTTACTATGTTGTTCCTACCTGGCTGGGAGCATGGGAGAGCTTTCCATTTTCTGATATCCTCTTCAATTTCTTTCTTCAGTGATATGATCATATCCTTAGATGCAGAAAAAGCCTTTGAGAAAATCCAACACTCTTTTATGATAAAATCTCTGGAGGGATCAGGAATACAGAGACAATATCTCAATATAATAAAGGTGTTCTACAGAAAGCCGACAGCCAGCATCATACTTAATGGAGAAAAACTCAAAGCAATCCCACTAAAATCAGGAAGTAGAAAAAGATGTCCTCTTTCCCCTTATCTTTTCAATATAGTTCTTGAAGCTAGAGCAATAAGAGAACAAAAGGAGATTAAAGGGATACAAATTGGAAAAGAAGTGAAACTATATTTGCAGATGATATAATTGTATACATAAGTGACCAACAAAATTTTTCCAAGGAACTTGTACACCTTCAGCAATGTAGCAGAATATAGGATTAACTCAAAGAAATCAATAGCCCTCCTATACACTAATGATAAAAGGGCTGAAAAAAAAGTAAGGGAAATATCACCCTTTATAATAGCTGCAAATAGCATTATATACCTTAGAATAACTGTCACCAAAGAAGTAGCACATCTATTTGACAAAAATTGTGGCTGTTCTCTATTTAATAATTTTTAAGATGAGTGTGTTGTTCCATGAATAGCAATGGTCATTTCTTCATATAATACATAGTCAGAAGCTCTGCAAGAAGAACAGGCTTAAACTATAAAATCAATTTTAAACATTTTAGCAGCCACCTGAATCTCAGAATTAAGTCATCCAACTTGCCTTTACTTTAAATTAGTAATTCATATTGCTTAATCTGGTATAACTCTTTTGCCTTTGATCATATCTGGATCAAAAGAAAAAAGGATGGTGATCATTACAATTTTGGGCTAGTCTTTTTACATAAGTTTCTTAACCTAAAAGAAGTCTTCCTCTCTTCCCTGAGGGCCCTTGTTCAAATTTTAACTTAGTGCAAATATCAAATGATAGACTGTAATCTTGTCATTGTAGGCAGAAGAATTGGCAAATTCTTATTTTATGTAGTGGATGTGTAACTTATAGCATTTATATTAATGGAAATATAGAGATGATAAGAATTTGTTAATAGGCCATCCCAGATTATTATTTTATATATTTTTTTACTTAAAATTCAACAATTTTTTGCTGCACTCTAGCTCATATAGTTTATACTATTTTGTATTGTTTTTAAAAATTTTTTTAAATCCATGTATGCCCTTGTTCAGGCTCCCTTCCCCCACTGCCCTTCCCAGTCCCTCACTCTTCTAGATGTCTAGTGTAGATGTGTAGTCACTCACTCTTCTAGATGATGGGCATCTAGGTTGTTTCCAGGTTCTTCCAATTACGAATAATGCTGCTATGAACATAGTTGAGCTAATGCCTTTGGAGTGCAAATGTGCATCTTTAGGGTATATTCCAAGTAGTGGTATTGCTGGGTCTTTGGGGTGATTGATTCCTAGTTTTCTGAGAAATTGCCATACTACATTCCAGAGTGGCTGAACCAGCTTACACTCCCACCAACAATAGAGGAGTGTTCCCCCTATTTTGTATTCTTTATGTCTTCAGAAGTCTTTAGAAAGGATTTCTACTTGAAACAATTTTAATGAGCTAGTTTAAATTCTGTTGTTTTTTTTTTTTGTTCCAGTTTAATAGATGTAATCACTTGGTTGTAGCCATTAGATTCTATTTAAGATACTTAGTTTTATAATAACTGTTCCAGAACCAGACAAGTAGTAAAACTAGACTTTTATATTAAAAGCTACATTGTATTCAGAATCTTAAACATAAGGATATAATTATAGTGTGTACATCTGGGTTTCAATTACACATATTATATATGAACCAAATACAAAGAGTTCATGCTTCTTGCCAGTTTATCAGTGATTGCTCTTCCAGCACTATTTTTTATTCATGCCAATGGCAGTCATTCTTATTGCATGCTGACCCATGGAAGAGAGTATGTTTGTCGGGTTTTTTTTTTTCAGAGTGCCACTATGCCAATATAAACCCCACCCAGAGATGTTTGCCTAGGCATGGATCACTATGCTTCCATCAAAAAAGAATCAGACCTAGTTAGGTCAATATTTGTATATGTATACATATTTACCATCATTGCCACTTTTATTCCCTTAAAATTGGAGGGTCTATGACCTTTGGTTTCCTTGTCCCCCATTCTGTTACTAGTGGTAATAACTCCCATGCTTTGATTGTAATATTTTCCATTAATTTTTCCCTAGGTTTACCATTTATGGACCTAGTGATAAACACCAAAAAAAAAAAAAAAAAATTGAAGGCTCCTGGTCTTTGGAGGAAGCACTTAGCTTTACCCATCTTTTTTGTCTTGCTTTTATTCAATGCCTTCATTTCAGAAACCACCCTCAATTGAGCACAATGACAAATCGACCTACTGGTTATTTGATCTCTCATGGATTCTTACTTATGTTTTTATTGGCAGTAGAGTGTTGGATAAAGTTGAAGTCCAGGCCCCTCTTCTCCAGGCTTGTCCCAGTTTTTCAAAGGGATTATGGAAAGGCAGACTTTGTAAGAATACCTAGATCTATTAAGTGTACACAGGGACCTTCCATGGATTCCAGAGTGAGCAAATAGACCCCAGTGGTTCTGTGGTGTTAGGGTCTCTGATATAGTGTTATCTTCCCCAAGGTACAGTCTGCTCTTTACCAGGACTCTGGAAGCTAAGACTAGTGTTCAGAGGGCAGGAAGCTACAGTCTCAAATCCAGAAATCGAGTCTGTCCTGGCAGAATGGACTGGCTGCTGCTTTGTCTACTGGTGAGATGTTTCAGCCTGGCAGAAAGTACTCAGAGCCCCAAAGTCTTTTATGATGGAGAGAATATCAAGGGATGCAATGGTAAGTGACTCTGTTCCTTGATAAGGTAGATCTAAAATAGAGCCAAAGCCAGGCATACTTTCATCTTCAAGCCCTTAGGTCCTGAGCCTTTGAGGACTTGGATGTAATCTTCTATTCATCAACCCAGGATTCCTGAGTGCTGAATTGGGGCTACTGTAGTTTTCAGGTTCAGATTGTGGCTGCCAGTGTGCCCTTCACCCAAACCTACTCACAGTGCCTCTAGAGGTAAACAACTCTATTATCTTCTTAGTTTTCTTCTCATATTGCAAGTAAGAGAACTCAACTGTGGTTCTCAGATTCTTCCTGCAGGCAACACAGTGTTTGCCATAAAATGTAAATGCATGATACAAACACAGAGTGAGACCAGAACTCCAAATTGGAGAGCTGGGGCCAATTGTGTCTCATGTCCAAATTACAAAAAAGCCCCAGGCCTTCTGCTTTCTGTAGACTCTCCGTTATCCTCTCCAGGAATGCAAAGGGCAGAGATGACATGTAGCTTCATAGGATAAGTATTGTTTCCTTTACGTTTTTAGTACAAATCTTGTACATAGATCCTTGGAGTAGAAGCAAGCATCAAGTATGATTAAAAAGAGAAACATGTTAGAACATGAAAACCAGAGGCCATTGGAATTGATCATTGGGTAGAGGGCTTGCCAACAACCCTGACAAACTCATTTCAATCCCTAGGACACAGAGAGATACAACGCTGAAAAGCTGTCCTTTGACCTGCACACAAGAGTAATGGCATCCTTTACATCCCCTCTAGTAAGTAAGTGCAATTTTAAAGGAGACAGGAGAGATGGCTTGACAATTGAGTGCTTATTGCTTTTGAAGAGGACTGGAATTCAGTTCCCATTATCCACATGAGGATCACAACCATTTAAAACTGTACTTCTGGCTGACTCAACACCCTCTCTGACCTCCAAGAGCACTCACCTTCCAGACACCAAGAAACAAACCAAAAAGACCCCACACCATCTTGAATCTGCTCCTGCCTAGTGAAGTCTGTCTGTTTTGTGCTTTACCCCTTGTCTTAGTGTGGGTTACTATTGTTGCAAAAAAACCACCCTGAAAAAAACCCAAGTTGTGGATAAAAGGATTAGTTTAGCTTACATTTCTATGCCCTTGTTCATTATCAAAAGATGTCAGGTCAGGAACTTAAACAGGAAAAAAACATGGAAGCAGATGCTGAGGCAAAGGCCATAATAGGGTGCTGCTTACTGAATTACTTTCCCTGAATAGCTCAGTCTTGATTATAGAACCCAGAACCACCAGCCCATGAAGAGAAACACCAACAATGGTTGGACACTTCTTTTAAATAACTAATTAAGAAAACCCTTTACAGCCAGATCTTATATAGGCATTTCCTCAACTGAGGTTCCTTTTTCTCTGATGACTCTAACTTGTGTCAAGTTGATGTAAAGCCAGTCCATCCATAATAAAGTTTGGCTGACAGCTGAGATTTTGCTTTTCTTTCCTTCTTATTCTTTCAATCAGGAAAGCAAAAAAATTCATTCCTGGAACCCTGGATAACATTATTATTTTGGAACTGCCATATTGACATGGACTTGGTTCTCTCTCAACTGAGATCCAACCAAGGCTCTGAGAGTACATAAGGAGGGTCTAAATAGCCAAGTGGGAGTTTGTTTAGGTTTTTCATGAAGAAAAAGTATGGAAAATGCAGCCCAGATATGGGAAACAGACCCAGGTTTAGATTAACCCCATTGATTCTATAGCACAGACAAACAGGCCCACTGGCCTAAGTGGTCAGGCTAGATCTCAGACCTTGTGGGGCAACTATTAAACCTTTTACATTACTCATCACAGCTGTACTGTGTTCTTCTGTCCTCAGACATTTATGCGTCTCAGTTAAATAAAGCTACTACACTTTAAAACTAATAATACGGGGCTGGAGAGATGGCTCAGCGGTTAAGAGCACCATCTGCTCTTCCAAAGGACCAGGGTTCGATTCCCAGCACCCACATGGCAGCTAACAACTGTCTGTAGTTCCAGTTCCAGGCAAACACCAAGGCAAATAAATAAATAAATAAATAAATAAAGTTTAAAAAAAATTTTAAAACTAATAATACAATTGAAAATAAAGCTACTAGATTTTAAAACTAATAATACAATTGAAAATAGACAGAAGAGTTCTCCAAAGCCCGTAACCAGAAAGCTAATGCACATGGCTCTTGTTTCCTGCATGGTGAATACCCATGTGAGTCAAAGTTGACCCCATTAATGCTCTTTCCTCCTCCAAACACTTGTGCCTTGAGTAGGACCATCATGAGACTCACACAAAGCCAGGCCACAACAGACCCTCTAGCACATCTTGGGGGTTACTGAGCCTGGGCTGTCCAGCCTGGCATAGCAAAAAGGCAGCAAGACCCAAATATGTCACGGCCTTTTCCATGCCTCCTGAAGGGCCCTTTATCCTTCATGATTGTACTATTTTTGCATCACTCTACATCCCTGCACTCATGCCTATTCCCCTCTTCTTTTAGGCCTAGACCCCCATAAAGAATGTCCTGCAGAGGACAGTACCAAATACCATGAGACACCCTTCTGTCCCATGCTGCTGATTCTTTGGATGGCCATTGGGCTCTGGAGACCCTACCTAGTGCTACCTTAGTTCTATAAACACTGTCTGCTACTGTGGACTATGGAAGGCAAGTTCTCACAATTTGCTCCAGGGTAATAAAAAATGCATCAGAGTAGTGAGGGATAAAATACTTTTTATGTGAAGCAAATTAAGAATGAATTTTTTTTTTTTATTTTTTTTAAAATTTTTTTTTTGATTTATTTATTTATTATGCATACAGTTTTACAGAAGAGGGCGCCAGACCTCATCATAGATGGTTGTGAGCCACCATGTGGTTTTGCTGGGAATTGAACTCAGGACCTCTGGAAGAACAGTCAGTGCTCTTAACCTCTGAGCCATCTCTCCAGCCCCAAGAATGAATTTTAATCTAATTTACTGGTAAAATAAGACAACACATACTTTCTGATGGTAGCAAATTAAGAATAAATTTTAATCTAATTTACTGGTAAAATAAGACAACACATACTTTCTGATGGTAGTAATTTTGCTTACTCTTTAAAATGGTCTCTGACCCTCGGTCTACACATAGTTACAAGTATTCACACTGCTACATTTTATAATACATAAACATTTTCTTTGCATACATACAGCCACAAATCTCTATACATAATTACATTTTTTATATGCTTATATGTATTTCTTTTTTAAAAATATTTATGTTATGTATACAGCATACAGAAGAGAGTACCAGATCTCACTATAGATAGTGTGAGCCACCATGTGGTTGCTGGGAACTGAACTCAGGACCTCTGGAAGAACAGTCAGTGCTCTTAACCTCTGAGCCATCTCTCCAGCCCCTATGTATTTCTTATACATACATTTTGTAAGGATTCTTGGCATACCACATAGTGAACCCAACATGGTGCTGAGTGAAATAAGAATTCCTGTTCTGTAGAGGCCACAGAGTGAAGCCAACATGGTGCCAGCAGAACACACCACATATGGAAGGCATGCTCCTAAGCATGGCTATGTAAATCTGTACTTCTCTTAAAAGGACACATCATGTTGCAGTCTATCTCTTTTCTCTTCTGCTTCTCTGCTCCCGTACTTACCTGGCAAATCTACTGAATAAGTTTTCTTGTGTGGCACTGGTAGTGTGTGTGTGTCTTTTCCTATACACAAAAACCAACATTGGTGCCATGACTTGGATAGGCTCTCTCCTAAGCTTAGATGCACATAAGCTAGGAGAACCTGATCTGGGACTCACTACCAGGCCAGGCCACCTTCCATTTGTACCACTGCCACAGCCTCTTTGAATAACACCAGCTTTGATTGGTATGTTTTCCTTTTTCAGTCAGTGAAAATGAGAACTATTGTCTCTGGTTTTCTAGTAGAACTCTAGTCTTGCAGAGGACCAGCTACAATCTTTACTGGTCACGGCTGTTCCTTCTCATCTGACACTCATTCTTGGCCTTCCCTGTTATTGGAGCCCTGTCCATAAACTTGTTTGCAGGGTTCTGCCCTGGGATACCTATCACAGTTGCTAATGAGCTCCTATTGATAGTGCCTTGGATGCCTGCTGTAGATGCCAATGGGTATTTGTAATGGCTAGCATTGGGTTTGGCACTTGCTCCTGAAAACTGGAGAGTACTTAGGGGTGGTTTGCATTGGTTTGGGCTTTACCCTGGCACAAATTCCAGTTGCTGACAAGTGTCTAGGGATAGCTGGCATGGTTTTGGACATTGTCCCCAATGTCTACTCTGAGGACTGACAAGCTGCTTAGCTGTAGTAATGTTGCCCCTTGGGGCCACTAGACTGGGTGACAACCTAGATTTAGTATGTTACCTCCCCCTCTGGGCCTCAATAATGGGAAATGTGTCAGCAGGAAATATCTCTCCATTCTTACCTCTAGGATTCTCAAGATACTTAGCCTTTTTGCCTTACCTAGACACCGCCGAGAGTATCTGTTTTTGCACAAAGACATGGCCTATGTACCCCTTAGATTATGCAAAATGGCCACCTGATGGCTTGCTGGACCCCAATATTTTATGGGAACTAACTTTTGCAAACATATGAATGGATAGAGTTTTCCCTATTTCTTTTTATATCTCAGCTCTAAACCTTCTCTTCCAACTTCCTGTTCTTGAAAAGAATTTCCCTATTTCTTCTCATATCTCAACTCTAACTTTCTCTTCTGGCTTCCTGTTCTAGCCTATCTGTCCCTAGCCACATGACCAGATCGTCTCTGGAATCTCCACATTTCAAGTCTCAATGCTCACCTGCAACTCTTTCAACCCTTTCCTTTCCATAGGCAGAAGTCTTAGTTCCGGCTTTTAAGGTGTATCACAGGACAGATGAGAAAACACGCCAAAAAAAGATACCTCCTGCTAGCAAAAGCTATCTGACCAGCTTCTTTGCCTCCTCCTGTGGCAAGCAGAATCCAGTGCCTACTTTAAGCGTGGCCAGCCTGGCCACTGTCTTGCTATTGCCTAGCCTCACAGAGGCTGTTCAGGCCTTGTCCTGTGTGTCATCAAGTGTGCTGGTCTAAGTGAGTGTTTCTAAGCCCCATGTGGCAGGGAGACATTACACAGGGATCACTCCTAGCTGATCTGTTAGGCCTGGCCAAGGATGACTGGTGCTGCCAGGGCTTCTCTAACCCAATCACTGTCATAGTGAAAAACAAGCCTCGGGTAGTCATAACTTTATCAGGGCAGTCCATCTTCTTGTGGACACCAGAAGCCATATACTTAGTCCTGCAGGAGCTTTGAGGTCTCACCTCTCTTTCTAGCCTCTCCATTGTATAGATCAAAAGCAAACAATTCCAGCCTCATCAGATGTCACCACTTAATTGCATTTTCAGAGATATCCCTATTACCCACTCAGTTTTGGTCATGCCCACCTGCCCTGTACCCCTAATGGGAAGGGATTTTTTAGCTAAAGTAAGATCTTTCATTTCTCTTAGTCACATTTCACCTGAATCCAGACTTTGCCAGCCACAATAGCTGCCTCCTTGATCACCTGTCATTTGCACAACCTGTCAGCTCTAGTCATCCAGCCTCCCAAGTGGACCCCAAGTGTGGGACATTCAGAATCTTTATGTCACAAGGCACATTTCTGTAATGTTTCCCGTTTCTGAGTTTTCCATTCCAGCCTGCTTCTCAGAGGCAGTCGAGACAGTTACCAGCAAAAGTCTCTGAAGTATTTCAACTTGACCTTCCTTTCTCCCCTAGACAAACCTTATAGTTACAAATTGTGGAGAATGAAAAAAACCTCAAAACCATCATCTTACCATTGGAAAACAGTTTATCACCTACTAGGAGCCCATACATGTAAAACAGACCCTTTTCCCCAACCCCTAGGAAAGGAACCAGAAGCCATTATACCCCCAGCAAAGGGTAAACAATGAACAGTAGACATTTTAACCTCTTCCCATCCTCAGACCTAACAGAGTATACTCACTATATTGTCACTACCCAAGGTTCTCTTACTAACTTATAGTTTTTTTCTGAGCACTTGAAGATCAGAATTTATTATTCCATGGCTTAAACTCCCCAGACTGCAGGAGATGAGCCACAAAACCCAGCAAACCAATCACAAGAGGATGCTGTTCCCAATGGGGACAGACTCTACCCTTAAAACAGCTTGAAGCAGCCTTGAGATCCATTGACCCTATTCCGGTCCAATTTATTTCCCCCCAGCACTTCCATACATAAACCTGACTTTTTTTTATAATTAACATAAAATGGTGGGATGTAAGAATTTCTGGCACACTACCTGATGAACCCAACATGGTGCTGGCAGAACACACCACATACAGGTGATTTACAAGAAGCTGACAGCCAACATCAAACTTAATGGTGAAAAACTCAAAGCAACCCTACTAAAGTCAGGAACTAGACAAGGATGTCCTCTCTCCCCTTATCTACTCAATATAGTTCTCGAAGTTTTAGCTAAAGCAATATGGGAACGAAAAGAGATTAAGGGCATACAAATTGGAAAAGAAGAAATGAAGCTATCTCTATTTGCAGATGATATGATTGTATACATAAGTGACACACAAAATTCTTCCAAGGAACTGCTACAGCTGATAAACACCTTCAGCAATGTAGCAGGATACAAGATTAATTCAAAGAAATCAGTAGCCCTTCTATACACTAAAGATAGAAGAGCTGAAAAAGAAATAAGGGAAACATTACCCTTCATATTAGCTGCAAATAGTATTAAATACCTTGGAGTAACTATAACCAAAGAAGTAACAGACCTATTTGACAAAAATTTTAAATCATTGAAGAAAGAAATTGAAGAGGATATCAGAAAATGGA
>PVIH01023557.1:0-24601 GCA_004025045.1 Sigmodon hispidus | reverse complement strand
CATTTTTTCTTACTGCTGCGTAGTATTCCATTGTGTAGATGTACCACAGTTTGTTAATCCATTCTTCAGTTGAGGGGCATCTAGGTTGTTTCCAGGTTCTTGCTATTACAAATAATGCTGCTATGAACATAGTTGAGCTAATACCTTTGGAGTGTGAATGTGCCTCTTTAGGGTATATACCCAGAAGTGGTATTGCTGGTTCTTCAGCTGTTAACTGTTTCTTCAGCTGGTCAAGAAGTTCTTAATGTTGATTCAAGCATCATTATAGACCCATAATACCCAGAGTCTGAAACCAACTCTGGCTCATTGTCGATACTTCATTAACATCTATTTCTTATGGAATGGAAATGATGTGAGTAATCAATGTGGGGGAAGCAATATTGTACTACTATATGAAATGAGAAAGAGAAAACCATATCTTTTGTGAGTCAGAGTTTTAGTTCTTGTAGCTATTTACATAGTATAGAAAGAATAAAGGTCTCAAAGTGACAAATGTCTAATAAATCCTAGTGACTGATAGCTGTGCTATCATTCAAAAATTTATGTGAGTTCTTTTGACACCCATTTATTCATCTTATGTCTACTCTTTAAGTTAATGTAGTCAAACATTCACATGGGCTATAACAGCCTCTAGACCTGTGGGTCTTAGTTTTAAGGCCCCCTTAGATATAAGGACTATAGTATGTGAAATAGCATAATAGGCAGTATATTCTTTTTTATCTGTTAATCAATAATCATTACTTTTTTGCTTATCTTATCCAATTGAACTCTAATTTTTTAATTTTTTTTAAAAAATCTGAAAAAGATATTTTCAATAGTTTTATTCTCTTATATTTTTGGTCGTGAACCTAGCCTTCAATGGCTGAGCCATCTCTCCAGTCCAAGTTTTATTCTCATAATCTACAATGAAGTCACATCCAATTTTTTCCAAATAATAGCCTCAAGAAATATTCATCAAGACTTACATTTGTGAGACCTTGTATAGTTGAACTAAGGAAAACTCATTTAGTGACTTCAGGTATGTAAATACTTCAGAATTATCTCATATTAGTTAAGAGGAAGGTTGATACCGCATTGCAGCTATTTCAAGGAGATATATACTCAAAGATCATGTTTAAAAGTTTAGTCTTTACCTTTTTATAGAGTCCTTTCTATTTCATCGACAGGCATTGTTGTAGAGATTTTCTAAAAGAACATTTTTTTTCTTCTCCAATCACAAAATAGGCGGTTACGATATTGTTATAATGGTTCCATAGTAGATCACAGAAATAAACAGAATTTACCAGAATTTAAACATACTCTTACTGCAATGTGATTTTTTTTGTCACATTGTCTATTGTTTTTTCTTACAACTATAGCAAGTGACAGTTGACATCATTTTAACACAGATGGTTATAGCTTGTGCTCATTCATAAATGAGTTACTGGAAAATGTTTATTTGTTACCAAGACCAGTGTTTCTGAGGCTTGGTTGTACAATAGCATTGCCTAGGAAATTTTTCTTTTTACCTGGAACTATCTGCATTTAACATTCTGAATTTGTGATTTAGTTGACTTAGAGTGCAGAATCAGCAACACTGTTAGTAAATAACATTTTTCCCTTCCCATTCTAATTTCAGTTATAGAAATTGTCAAAATGTGATAAAAAAAAATACAAATTTAAGAGTCAAGAAAACTGTCCAGGTGTTGTTACTTGGGAAGCTCATATGCTTTCTCAGTGAATGTAACCACAATGTAAGGTAGAGGATTGTTTGTTTAAGGGATTTTCAAGGATTTCAGTGGTCATGGGAGCTGACCATACTTAGATGATTAATTGAAGCCAGTGGCTTTTAAACTTGGCCATATGTAAGAGTTATTTCAGAAGCCTTTTGAACTTTGAATGTCCTGGCCACACCCCAGGCCAATTATATCACAAATTATGGATGTTAAATGCAGATAGACCCAGGCAAAAACAAAAGTTTCCCAGGTAATGCTAATGTACAACTAACTCTCAGAACTACTGGTCTTGGAGATAGATAGATAGATTAGATAGATAGATAGATAGATAGATAGATAGATAGATAGATAGATAAATAGATAGATAGATAGATCCTTTCCAGTAACTCACTTATGAATGAGCACATGATCCAGTTCTTATTAAAAGTGATGTAGTGTTGGAGTGGGACAGAAGACAAGCAATACAATATCAGGACTGTAGAAAAGTTTATGAATGACTTCATTCCATCAAAGGCACACAAGAGACAGAGACTTTTAAAAGTTTAAGACTGAAAACACCCCAGAGAGACAGAGCTGCTTCATAAAAGGAAAATGGAACCAAGATGGAAGCATGCGCTTGCCATGTTCCTGTTGCAGCAAACAGACTTTCAGATTTCTGGTCATCAATTGAAGCAAATAAAAGTTATTTTCTGTGAATAAACAATGCTGATTTTACTCCTGGTTGCTGCAACTTTGCTTGATGATTTCTAAGCCTGGCTATCTGCTAGAATGAAAGGTATTTGGACAGCCTTAAAATACATATGGTTCTTGAACCACCTCACCTTAGACACTTAATCAGTATTTCTAGAAACAGAGGCTAAGAATGTGCAGTTGCACAAAGGTCCCAGAAGATTTTTAGCTGTCAGTCTATACATGATGTTTTCAGTGACTACTTTTCAACAAAGAGAAAAGGAATGGAAAATCAAGTTATGTAAGATGGAAAGAACTTTACACAATATCTAAGGTCTTCACTACCTCACTTACATAGAAATTGAAGCCTACAGATGTAAAATGGCATGTTTCTTTGACACTAATAAAACATGTATACATATATTCCCATTTGAACTCCTGGGAACTGGATGTTCCCTTTCATTTTGTGTCTCCGGCTTAAGAAACTGGCTGATGATTTGTGAATCATATGTTTTAGATGAACCACATTGAAGTTTTATGAGCTACATTCTAAGATATATCCATCTATTGTTTGGTTGATATGAAGTTAATTGTTTTGTGCACTACTTATCTTCCAAGATCTTACGAATTGTTCCACTGGAATTTCCTGCCCTTTCTCTACTGAGGCTGGATGTCATTGGAAACAAGTCTGGAGGTGGGAAGTATATTTGGCAAAAGTTCAAACAATATCTTCTGTTCTGTTTGATTTGCTTTGCCTAATACACTCTTAAATTTTCCATTGGATGTTTTCCCTTCCTTGGGATTCTTTAGCATTCTATTAAAATGATTCTAGAAAATTGAACCATGTGAACTTGTATTTAGATCAACAGCTTTGAACCCACATAGTGTGTGTAGAATGCCCATTTATTCAATATCACCAGTGATCTCACTCCTTCCCCCACACAGCCTATACAGTCCAAGCACTAGATTTCCATTTTCCCTTTCATTTAGAAAGGAAATGGAAGATCAAATGTCTTCATCAATTAGATTCGGGTCCATAGTTGATTCAGGTGTATAGATGAACCATGTGTGGCTACTGTGTGGAAAAAGTCTGCATGCTGAAAAGTAGTAACACTTGCTGTGACTGAGGCTCTTCAGTCTTCCTTTTTGTTTATTAATCTCTTACCAGCAGAGACTCTGAATAGTGAGTGTATTGCTTTGGAGTTAGTTCCTATAAGGCTGTATCCTGGAAAGATTCATGCTCCTTTATGTCTATTTGATTAAATAGTATTTGCATATTATTTCAAACTGTCAGTATTATCAGCTTATTTTTATCAGTTTTCTACCTCATACAGATATGATCAAGGGCAATTGAGCTAATAAAACTCAATACATAGATAGACTCTAAAATGATAAGGAAAACAAGCCAGGAAAGGAAAACCATACATTGCTTTCAACACATGGAAATCTATGTACTGGAAAGTGAGAGAGTGAAATGAGAACACGGGAAGATGATGATGGAGTGCCTAAAATTCAAGGGATTTGAGAGAAGATTGTGTTGTTAGTAATATCTCTGCACTGAAAACAGCTTAACATTCATATCAAGGGAGTTGAGTCTAAATTGGTATCCCCTAAAGTATGTTCTTCAGGACAAAAATTACACAAGGTTTTAAATAAAGTTACATGAAAAAAGCAGGGATGAAGGAAAAGATAATGAGTGCTATCGTTTGCAACTCAGAGAGGAGAGGACTTACTTCAGTTTGCAGATTACAGTCCACAACCCTGCTGCTGCGAAAGGAGCTTGCAGCAGGAACCATGGGGACAGCTAATTACTGGCTTCCTCAGCTACCTTCCTTATAGAGTTCAGGCCTGCCCAAGGATGAAACGAACTAGAATGGGCTGGGCCCTCATACATTAATTAATCACCGACGAAAGGCCCCCATAGACATGCCCATAGTCCAGTCTGAGGAAGTGAACGCCTTAGTTCAGATTTTCTCTTCTCAGATATATCTAGATTTAAGTCAAGTTGATAAAACTAAACCAGAGCAGTGGGCAAATAGTACTAGAGAAACTAGATTAAATGGGGCCATAATGATAGATCTTGATTGACATTGGATTGGATTGAAAGTCCAGAAAATTAACAAGTGGTTATTTCTAAAAAAAGATCGACACATGGATCAGGGAACTCAGTGTAGGGCACTAGTCCTGTGAGTATGTGTGGCACTGCCCAGTGAGTGAGGGCCAGAGGAATAACAGAATAATGATGAAAACTGCCCATCATAAACTTCATTCTTTTTAGAATGTGTGTGTTTTTTAGAATCCTATCTAATCACCTATAGATAGGAGGCTCCACCATCTTTTTCAATATCTGAATCTGAACTCACCATGGTAACGCTGGGAGCTTCCACTTGATCAGCTACAAACAGTGCTGAACAGCTTCTTTGGTACCTCTTATTCTCACACTTCCAAATGATTAGACTGGGAAGATACTCATTTTTAATGTCTCCAGTGTTAGCATTTTGTGTATATTTGGTATGGTTTGATTTACTCAGTTATCTGGTAGTGGATTTCTATGGATGCACATGGGAACATAGCAGAAGACATCCAAAGCTGTTTTTATGTAGAAAAGAGCTTTATTGTCAGAGAGGTATGGTTATGATTATGATAGCAGAGTAGGCAACTGGCTGACAGCATGACTCCCAATAAGACTACACCTTAGTAGAAATCAAGGAAATAGAACATCAGTGACCTCAAAAAGACAATAAAAAGAACAATAACAGGTATACTTGACAATGGATTCACTCTAAGTATCCAAAAAGTCCAAGGTAGCCCCTACTTCTCTCCTCCTCCCCACCTTTTAAAAATATCTGTTTAAATCCCCTATTTTCTTCAATGGTCAATTACATGAAATCTCCTATAAAAATAATTAAATATAATATATGTACGTACTAGGATAGATAGGTGCAAAGGGTCCTAATGACTTTGTAATCAAAACCTTGTAGTTATAAGTTGTTAAGCCAACCATGGATAAAACCCCCAAATACAAAATTAATGCATTAATGGTGTTTACACTTTTATTACCCTGTAATTATGTCATTCCTATGATTGTTTTTCTTTTCATGCTGGCCTAATAGAATGTTGCCGCCTCAACCTGTTTTAAACATCTATATTTGTAGGATTAGGACTACTGATGTGTTGCCAGTTTCCATGAAAGGGAAGCTAAGAGCACTGAACCCATTTATTTGATAGCTAAAATGAAGATTAATCTGCTTCATACCATTCCTGGCTGTGCTTTTTTGGGTGGCATCATTCTACATTTTAGATAACTGTATGCCCTATTGTGATTTTTAAAAAAAAGTATCTTGAAACTAGTTGTAGAATGGATTTTACACTTTATTGACATAACTCACATAAGTTTGCATTTTTGCCTTGAGAATGGATTCATTACCTGTGCACAGTGCCTCTAAAGCAATTCTTCCTTTGGAAACAACATTTTAGTTACTTATTCAAATAAAAAGTTTCATGCTATTTATTCCCTTGCTATAAAATTCTTCATCCAGGGGTTCTTCTTTTTTAACCTTTTCTTATTTTTTGGAGTGTCTCAAATGCTGCTAGGATATGCATAAATGCATTGAAGCATTAGCTAAGTCCAGGTTCCAAGATGTAAAAGTTAATGGATTGTTGTGGCTTTTTCCCCCATAGCAGGGTTGATTACAGGCTCCCTGAGAAGAGCAAGATTTTTATATGATCAGTTTATAAAAGTCCACTTTGTAGTCACATTTTTAGAAATTAGTCTTGTACATAAAGTGATGAGATTATATATATACATATAATATATATATTCATTCATATGTATATATATTCACAGATTTTAAGAATATCTAATCTTGATGTGATGACCTAGGGTCTTCCTCAGAAATGCCTCTGGCTGCTCAGTGCTCATAGACCATAAGAATCGCAGCCCAGACACATGAACTATGACTTGGGTTTTAGAACCATTTAGTTCTTTTTTTTTTGGTTTTTTAATATTTATTTTTATTTTATGTAAATTGGTGTTTTGCCTGCATGTATAACTGTGTAAGAGTGTCAGATCTTAGAATTACAAACAGTTGCTAGCTGCCACGTGGATGCTGGGAATCGAACTCCGGTCCTTCTGAAGAACAGTCAGTGCTCTTAACCGCTGAGCCACCTCTCCAGCCCCATTTAGTTCTTTTTTAACAAGAAAGAAACAAATAAATAGATATGTTCCTTGTAGTGTTAATAAAAAAAACTTAGTACTGAAATAAATCCTATATAAAACAGCATAGTTTTGTATCTCATAGCAGAAAATGGATTCTAAAATGTGTATTAACTTGAGCTTCTTTTTGTAAAAATAATGGGCTCATCTTTTTAAAATATTTATTTCAAGGAGTGGACGAATGACTCAATTGTTAAGAGCAACTTACCTTAACTGAGCTCTCCCAGAGGACCCATGTTCAATTTCCAGAACCCAAATTACAATTTACAACTGTCTGTAATTTCTATTCCAGGGAACCAAACAGCAATGCACATAAAATAAAAATAAATAAATTTAAAATATTTATTTCATTTAATAATGTGTGTGTGTGTGTGCGTGTGCGTGTGCGTGTGCGTGTGTGTATCTGTGGAGGGAGTATATGCAAGTGTTAGGTCTGCTGCAGGTATAGCTTCAGGTGACGTGATGTGAATGCTGGGAATGAATTCCCGTTCTCTGAAAGAGCAGTATGCACTCTCATTTGATGGCCATCTCTCTGGCCTCCCAGACTGTTCACTTTTGTTAAGATATTCTAGAGTAAGAAAATCTTTATAGCTTATATGTAATATAAAATGTGTGTGTGCGTGTGCATGTTTCTTTTCCCTTTCATCATGAACCCAATAGTAGTGATTATTCAACAAAAGAAAAAGAGAAACTACTGATTTTTTTGTTTAAGCTAACAAATTATTAACTGTGTTCAGAATTAGTTTTAAGAATAACACAAAGAATTAAATTGTTAGTAGTATTCCTTTTTAAAGTTGGCCCCTAGATTTATCAATTCTGCTAGGGGCAAGTTCCAGACCATTGTGGCTTTGACCTTGTAATCCAGTACTTTCCAGTCAAAGCAGCATTGTAATAGAACATCTCAGGCCCTTCCTTGACCTAGACTTCTGAATCAGCTTTCCCGCGCTCCACTCTCCTTCCCTTCCTGCAGTACCTTTTTAAATTATACAATACAGTAATGCTGGAGAAACAGGGATTGTGGGTTCCATGTGGAAATAAATGCTGTCTACCCTGCCTTACTGTGGTTTATCTTAAAGGTGACCTTAGATGATATGCATCTGGACTCATTTTTTTCCTGGACTCATTTCTAGTGCCTGTTTAAAATACAGATACCTGAACCTCACTCCAGACCTATAAGAGCTCATGGAAAGTTTCCAGAGCTTGCAAGTTCAATAAGCGCCCCAGGTGATCCTTCTGTGATCTGTAGCTCAAAGGCCACTGTCTTTGATGGCCAGAGGAACTGCACTGTTTATGAGCCATAAGAAAAAGAAGGAGGGGGAGGGGGAGGCACAGGAGCTTTCTTTGAAGATATAAAAGGAGAAGACACTGGCACCTCCTTCAGAGAAATCCCTCCAGTATATTTGAAGGGCTCTTGCAGGCCTGATCATGGCAAATATGGCTGTGGCCAGCCTTGCCCTTACCCTGTTCCCTCTATCTTGCTAAACCATTAGATTACATTCCTAAAGTTAGCCACCTAGTTCCATTCCTTTACCTGGCCACTTTCTCCCTCTCAGCCTGACTTCCAAGATCCGACTATCAAAGTAATGAAGTCCAGCAATCAAAAGTCCTCTTCTGGCTCATCTAATTAACATGTCTGATCAAAATGAATCAGTTCATCCTAACATAGGGGTTTTCCTTCTTTCCCTTTCTAAACAGCCATGTCTGTCTCCACTCTATCCAGAGGCAGTCTTTTGTCCCTCCAAGACAATTATCCCCTTCCCCTCTCCCCCTTCTTCTTTTCCCTTATACGTGGTCCCTCTGTCTCCTTCGTCTTTGTTTCTTATCCCCTGTTCTTGACCCTCTGGAGCAAATAAACCTCCTTTGTGCTAAGAACTTGGACTAGGGGTGTCTTTACACAAGTCCTTTCAATGTTTATAAAGTTATTCAAAGTTAAAAATATCCCTAGAGAGAATAAGACATACTGAAAAAAGGCATGAGCAAAGCTTCTAAGGTTCTGCATGTGCTTAACCTCAAACACTTTTGTTTGATTTTCACCTGAGAAGGGCCATGACAATTAAGCAGAGAGACAAATGGAAAGACTGGCAGAGCACCAGTGCATAGACAGTTAGAAACAATGCACACTCGGATACTCTTCCCACCAAAGCTTCAATGCGGGCCCTCCTCAGCCAAGCCACACCACCCAGGGTTGGCTGACCACACTAAGGTCAACAGGGACTGGGCCTCGGCTTCCATTTTATCCTGACTGCCAGAATTTCCAAAGATCTCTTTCTTTCCCTCCATATTTCATTTACTCTCCAGATACTAATGATTATAATTTAAATCTGAAATGTCTGTCCAAAGCCCCTTGTGTTAAGTCAGAACTGTGGCACTGTTGTGAAATTATAGAACCTTTAGGAGGTGAAGCATTGTTAGAGAAAAACTGTTTTCCATTCCCATTCCTCTTTGTTTCCAGCTGCTATAAGATAAACATGCCTCTTCCACCATGTACCCTACCATGATAGAGTGAGCTGCCATGGGCCTAAGAACCCATAGATGGAAATAAACATTTCCTTACTAATTTTACTGTCTTGAGTATTTCTTTTTCATAGTGATGGAAGTTGACTAACCAATGCTCCTGAGATCTAGAAGCCCCTGTGGTTGTCTTCCAGTCCTCATCAGAGCCCACATGTCTTGAGACTCACATTTCTGCTCATTCATGTTTCCATCTCACCAAAGCCTAGATGAGCTTTCCCTCATGCTTCCAGGCACTTTCCCTGGCAGCTGTGTTTATCTACCCTCTCACTCCACGATGTGTTAGAGCTTGGAACTTGAACTACTTTCTGCAAGTCCTCATTCAAATGAAAGACAATGAAGAAAAGCCTGCCCTTGTCCTTCTGCAGTCTCTAGGCAACCTTCTCTAAACAGTATGTAACAAAGTGAACCTTAGCTACAAATAACCAATGCTAACAAAGAATGTGGCAGGTATTTTTGATTGATAACATAATGACTGTACATTATTATACAATCCAGTGTAACGTTTCAATGCCTTTACAATGTGGGGTGATTGGACTGTGGTAACTTGGTTAGCCTTCATCTCAAAGACTCAGGAAAAAAATTTTTTGCTCTAGTAACATTAAAAAGTTTCTCTACTCAAGCTTTTAGAGTATTCTATTACTTATTGTAGTCATCTTTCTGTGCCCCAGAATATCAAATACTATCCGCTCTGCCCAAGCAGACCCCATTAATCATCTCTCTCCCTTCACCCCATCAAGCACCAATGCTGGTGACCCCCTCATTTTTATATGAAATACACTTAAATGGGGGAGTAGTTATTGCAACTTAAGTCAACAAAATAAAGATCAAATATGTTTTCTGTGCAAACATTAATTCTAACAATCACCAAGTGAAAAACTATCTTCCTCAAGGCAAAATAAAAGTGAGACTTGAAAATTTTATATTAAACCAAGATTGGCTTAAACACAATAGGACATTTCTGGTTCTTAATAACTTATAAGTATACCACGTGGGTGCCTTTGGTTTACCTTTTACCACTGAGCATCAGTGTCATGTCAAGAATAGGTTCACAAATGTTGAAGAGAGGAAAACAATCACTTGAGAAGCTGTTATTGCTGCTGTCAATCTCAGTGCTTTTTATTTTACACACGCATACATCAGGAAAAAAGTAAAAGCCATGTCACTAAGCCATTTCAAAAGTATTCAAATGATAGGAAGATTAAAAGGTATTGCTTTTTAGTTTTTATCAACTTGACACAAGCTAGAGACCTTAAGAGAAATGGAACATCAACCAAGGGAATGCCTCCATCAATTGGTCTGTAGGCAAGTCAGTGGGTGTGGTTTCTCAATTAGTGATTGATCTGGGAAGGCCCAGTTCATTGTGAGGGATGCCATCCCTGGACAGGTGACATAAGGAAATAATCTGAGCAAGCCACAGGGAGTAAGCCAGTAAGCAGCCCTCCTCAATGGCCTCCACATTCCTGCCTCCAGGTTTCTGCCCTGACTTTCCTCCATGAAAGACTATGAATTGTAAGCTGAATTAAACCATCTCCTCTCCAAACTGCTTTTGATCATGACATTTTATCACTAAGACAGAGCTGTTTCTTAGAGTAGTCTCTTTGATTGAGTAGAAATTAAGTGCAGAAAGCCAATCCATGTGTATGTTTCTTTTGTTTGTTATTTTCATATGCTCTTTGTAGTTCACACTTTAGAAGTCAACGGAAAAATTTTTCTTGAGTAGAATTTAGATAACTCTGATCTATGAACAAGTACAGAGTTTGTTAAAGTTGTGGGTCCTGCTGCATCTGTCTGTAGAGAAATCCCAGCCACTGCCTTCTTGATCATAGACATTGTATAGGAGTTTTTAAAGCATGCTCTCTCTCTCTCTCTTGTAGTTATATACTAATTCAAGCAACACTTTGCACCACAGACCATAACAATTAAGAAGAGGAAAATTCAGACTAGATTAAAAAAAATCGTTTGCAATCACGCATACATGCTAAAAGTTATAAGCTGCTTCTTTTGACTACAAATAGTTGTTATGTACTTACTCTTGTAAGATGCAAAATAGAGTTGTAGAAAATATATAGCTGGGGACATCCTCATGGATTCCTGGGATTTCCCTAGCACCAGGTTTTCCCCTAACTCCACAATGGCGCCCTCTATAAGATATCTATTTGGTTGCTCTCCATCTCTGTCCCTCTCTTAACTCTACCATCCCATTCCCTCATGTTCTTTTCTCACTTCCCCTTACCACCCCCTACCTATGCTCCCAATTTACTCAGGAGATCTTATCTATTTGCCCTTCCCAGAGGGATTCATGGATGTCTCTCTTAGGGTCCTCCTTGTAACCTAGCTTCTCTGAAGTTGAGGTTTGTGTAAGTATTCCTGGCACTCTACGTGGTTGAGCCAACATGGCTCTGGTGAGATGTACCTTGTAAGAAGGCATGCCCCTGAGATTTGCAGCTTTCTGGAGGCACAGAACAGAGATGATGCAGTAAGACAGCCATATTGTTTTGAGTTAAACTGGAAAACTTTTTTAATCCAATTTATTTTTTAAATACAACCTCAGAGATTTTTTTTTTTTTTTTGAAGTTAAGGCTAGTTCTTCCTTCAGTCACCACCAAAAGGGTCACATAAACTTTCTAACCTCCAGAACCCTGATCTCTAAAGCAAAGAATGGGGCTGATTAACTGATAGCCTTCAAGGGCTTCTGTCTACTGTGCAGGGCTGTCAAAAGTGACGCTTGTTGGGTTTTTTTAAAAAATGGACGTTTTTGTGAGAGCTGTAACCCGAGTGCTCCTCTTATCATAATAGGTCTTCATCCAAGTAGCTCTTCAGTCTGGACTGCATTGTGGGAAATGAGTATTTTCTTTCTTAGCAGTTCAAAGACCAAAATGAACTCCAAGGAATCCTTATTATTAGTCTGTCTGTGTTGTAATTATTCCATTTGAAGACTAACTTCATTTATTTATGTCCTTTAGTTTTAAACATGGAGAGCTGAATGGCAAAATATAAGGAATGTTTAATGAGAGTTTTCCAGATTTAATTTTTATGTTTTTTGTAGCTGAAGTCTCTAAACTGAATCAGTTGAGAGTTCTTATCAGTACTATACCCCATACTTTAGATTAAGAAAATAAAAAGTTTACCAAAACAGAGCAATCTGCTAGTAATTTCTTTTGATTTCTGATATATGTATAAAACAGTGACAGAAATGAAGTATGGCTTATTTTTAATTTTAGTAAAGCACATAATAAAATTCACAGGCTTAGCTCTTCTTGAGGGAATAGGGCAGTCATGTTAAAGATAAATATATTGTGACACAAATTTCTAGAACTTTTTAATCATGCAGAACTGAAACTCTGTACCCATTAAAAAGCTGCTTTCTTCCCACCCCCTATTCTTGATAGTCATCAATCTACTTGATGTTGCTTTTAGTTTGAGTACATATCTCACATGAACAGGGTCTCACAGTGGGCATTTTGTCTTAGCTAGCTTCCTTTGGTGTGGTGCCCTTCAAATTCATCCATGCTGCATGACACATAACAAGATTCTCTTCTCTCTTAAAGCAAATGTTATCTCATTTTCGGTGTATTCTTTCTTTATCTGCTCACCCACTGGTGGTTATTTGAGTTGTTTTTATCTTTGGGCAATTATGAATAGCACAACTGTTAAATGACAATGTACAAAAGCCAGCTCTCACATATTGATTGCCTTTTTTAATGAGAAGGTCTATATGCATGCAGAACTATGTTGAAGCTATTCAAATCTAATAAGTATTTATTAATAAACAAATGTGTGTTCAACTCTTTTAAGTGGAAGCTCAGTATTTTGATTTTGACACATTAATAATAAATTGGTTTAGGTGAACATACTTACTATCAATAGCTACTTTGATTTTGTTTATAAATTATTTCACAGTGATTTTACTCTATCTAAAATGAAATCTATTAGAAATCAAATGGGATTTTCTCTTGTCAGATGTATTCCTAAAACAGAAAATGTAATCACAAGTTGGTAATATACATACCTACATGTATATTTTTATATATTTTAAACCCACATTTCTTATTCTTTTAGTGGTGCTATTTTGAACTGTTATTATTTTATCTCTATGTTCTATTTTATTTCCTGTTAAAGATTAGCTTGATTTCACTGGGTTCTTTCTCTCTTAATGCTATTGTTAATGTTATTTCTATATGTGAACACTCACCAGAAGCCTTTGCACATATTTTGACACAGCTAGAAAGGATTATTTCTCACAACTGAATAAAGTAAGACTCTGAGTACAAGTCAAGTTCTCCAAGGATACCAAGCTAAGAACCAGGATTCAGTGATACCACAAGCTGATCTTAGGTGCTTGCTATGCATTTTTAAAATCTACCAATTAGAACCACATTATAGTTCTGTTTGACTCACCAGCATATTTGAGGTCCTGGCTGATTGTTTGAATACACATGAAGAAGAATAACATTAGGTTTGAGCCCTCTGAAGGGGTCATTCTTTCTCATCTGGCTGTTTATCACCAGCTCTGTTGGAAAGCACTGATTTTATGCAACATTAACTTAAGTGCTCAGAGTAGAATAAGAATGTTACAGAAATAAGGACAAAATGCCAGGTTTACATTTGAGAAATAAAGATCCAGACTTGAGAACACAACCTACATTCTGCCAGTAACATTCAAGTGGCATTCATAGCAGGCCTCTGGTGATCTAGTATGGGACCTGACCAGCTTTCTAGGCTTCCTCCAAATATTCCTCCCATGCCCTAAGTCCCAGCAAGAGAACAAGCTTTCTTTGCCATCTTTCTACCCATCTTCAGAGCATCCTGAAGGATGGCTGGAAGCTCTCACAGAGGGCTAGTCTTGCAGAATTTCCTGCCCTCACAGTCCCTCTGCCCTTCTGAAAACACAAAACTCACAGTTGGAACAAGTCATTTTTTCCCCTCAGGGAACTGAATCCAAACACTAGCTCGTCTCTCTGGGCCTGTAATTAAATCTGATGTGCAGGTCACTAGTGCCACTGGGTCAGGAGACAGACAAAAAGAGATGTGAAAGAAATGGCATTTGTTTTTTGGATGGTCCTGATGTTTCTCTGAGAGGAAGGTCCTGGCAGCCACACAGTGGAGTCCCTGTGACCAGAATACTCGTGCTTCTCAGGATCTGCCAGTTGGCTCCAAAATAGTTCTTACAGATCAAGGGCTATCTGGCTCACTCAGTCCTTGAAACTGAAGACCTTTGCTGGTGGTCTGTGGCTGCCCCAAGAGGTGTTTTGCTACCTCATCACCTCAGATTCTGACCAGCAAAGCTGCACATCCTTGTCTGTGCACCATCATCAACTGGATAGACCAAAGAAAAACCTCTAAAATTTATCCCAAGGATTTTGATTTATTCAGGCTAAAATAGGACCTGAAAATACATTTTCCTCTAGTTGTTTGTTTTCCTAACAAAACACACACACAAACACAATATATATATATATATATATAGTACAATATGTGTTTTACAATACACACACACATAGTAGTCAAACTAAATAGCTTTTGCTTTTAGTCACTTTTGGTAAAATAATATTAGAAAGACAGCTTGGTGGTACACACCTATAATCTTAGCACTCAGAATACTAAGACAGGAGGATCAAGAGTTCAAAGCCACCATAGGCTATACAGCAAGATTTTGTCTCAAGACATAATATAGTACAGTGTGTTATTATCAACTGTGGTCCTTGTGTCTTACAATGAACTTCTTGAACTTACTACCCATGTATACTTTAGCCAACTTTCTTTCAAACTCCCAACCCTCTCTCTGACTCCTGGTAACTATTTTACTCTCCACTTCTGTGAATTAAAAAAAAAAAGTTAGGTCACATATGTACATGAGATAAAGCAGTTTTAGTCTTTTGGGATTTGGTTATTTGGTTTAGCATAATGAGCTCCTGGTTTATTTATGTTGTCACAAATGACAGTGTTTCCTTCCGGTTTAAGGCTGAATACTATTCCATTGTGTATTTAGATCACATTTTAAAATAACTCAAATGGCAGTCTGAACAAAGGGACATATGGATAAAAAATATGACTTTATTCATAATAAAAAAATAACTCAAATATGTTATGCATGCATGTCATGTATTTTGGTCCTTTTTACCCTACATTCCTCTTTCTAACTGCCCCCCATCCATACCTTACTCCATCCTCAATTGATGCCCTCTTTTTTTCTATTTTCCCATTTATGCTGCCCATATACTATGGGTGTGGGGGCGTTCACTAGGACCTGATCTGCCTACCAGTGGCCATACCCTCAAGGAAAGCTGACTGTTCTTCCTAAGAAGTCAACTGTCAGTAGCTTCTCAGTTAGGGATTGGGTTTCATGACTCCCCAGTACATATTTCATGCTGGACCATTTGTTGGATTGATATTTGTGCTGCTCTTCTACAGGCAAGCACAGCTGCTATGAATTCATTACCATAACCCAGAAGCCACTACTTTACCCTGGTTCTGCCCTGCCTCTTGTTCTTATAAGGTTCTCAGCCCCTCTTTTTGCAGGAGTGATATGTCCTATTTGTGGCTGAACACTTTACTAACACTTAACATCTGCACATTGATTGGTTCTGAATTTCTAAATTAACAAACCATTCACTGCACAAAGAAATATCTCTGGTGAGGTCTGAGAGCTCCACTAATCTGTAGGTATAGGCATATCAATTTAGCGGTAAGTTTGATACTAGGTTCATCAGCAAGATAGTATTTACAGGATCACTGCTGGGTCCCATGAGCTCTCCAACCATGCGTTCTTGTCTAGATTTACAGCACCAAGCATGTGCTTCCTCACAGGGAGTGGTACTTAAAACCAATAAGTCAGAAAGTGGTTTGTAGTTCCCCTAACTTTCATAACCCAAAAGGCATATCTTGCCAACCCAGTCATTATTGTAGCACACAGGACTCACAGCTGTGTCAGATGACCCCCAGCACATATACATACACACACAGTGGCAGACACACACACAGACACAGAGACACACACACACACACAAAGACACACATACTCAAACAGGCACAAAGCTGCCCATATATAGTGCTTTCTGGTACTATGAAAGCTAAGCAGTAGGGAAGAAGCTTGTTGGTCAGTACCAACCCAATTTCTCTATGTCCTGTGACCAAAGTATGGCCACATTTTCTTTAGCCAATCATCTACAGATGGACATATTAGGTTGTCTCCATTTCTTGTTTGTTGTAAATAATGCTATAATAAACACAGGGATTCAGAAGGCTCTTTATTGATCTAATTTTCTTTGGATATATATTGAGAAATAGGAGTACCAGATCATATGACATCTATTTTTAATTTGTTTTTAAAATTTTGTTCGTTTGTTTGGTTAGTCTTTTGAGACAGAGTTTCTCTGTGTAGCCTAGCTACCCTAGAACTCACTCTGTAGAACAGGCTGGCCCCAAACTCAGATTCAACTGCCTCTGCCTCACAAGTGCTGGGAATAAAGGCATGTGCTACCACACCCCACTGTTTGTTTAAGAAATATCTGTACTCTTTTATATTGAGGCTGCACTAAATTCTTTCATGTCTAACAAATTCCCAAGCCTTCAGATGTTACTCGTCAAAAAAAAAAAAAAAAAAAAAAAAAAAAAGAACAATAGATACTCAGAGGTCAATAGTTGCTGTCCCTGGGACATTGGATTTCATTATACAAGTTACCTGTGAATATTATGTTGAGCCTTATGTTTACCATACCTGCACTATTCTTATCCCTACTGTTTATTTCGCATTTCTATTTTCTTCTTCTTTCATAAAACTTCCATGGAAAGGGGAATGAATGAACTTCAATAATGAAAAACAAGTGGATTTTTTTTTCTTAACTACTAAATCAATAGACTTGAACCGAGCTGCTTCCAAATTGTATTTCATTGTAAGATATGAAGCACAAGGAAGAATCCACCAAAACAGATCTTTGAATAGTATTTTCCCAACAAAATAAGAAATATTCGAACTGAAACCATAGATTAGTGGCTCCTGTGATCACACCAGACTCAAATGAAGTTCTTGTGTTTGACAAGAAATCGTCATGGTTGTCTCCCACTTGTGCCCTCAGTATACTTCTGGTTGGGCTTCTCTCTATTCTCTTCAAGCAGGAAAGAAAACAGAGAAAGTTAAAAGGATGTGGTTTGTGCAGGCATTCTTTATCTCATAGTTCAGACACTCTTGTTAGGCTATGGTGCAAGAAAGAATGGGAACGTGACTCAGACACCCCGACAATCTATTTACTGTTAGTAAGAGTAATATATTTCAATCCACCTTGTTCTGACTAACACTAACGTACAACCAAATGTCCATTGTACAGAACTCTGTGTGTATAAATTTATTTATAACTATTTTTAGTATATCAGTAAAGTTTCCTACCACTGATACATAATCAAGAAAGGAGATTTTATAGCTAAATAATAATGCTAAAGGTATTATTTACCTATGAGTCCATCTGTCTCTCGAAGTATTCTTAATAAAATGTAAGTAAGTAGTAGATTTGTTATTAGGTAGCATAAAATCCTCTATTATTTATAAGGCATTAAAATATTATCTTTTAAAACAGTTGCTTTTTTATTGATTATGCATTTCTTGTCATGCACCACACAGTTTCTTCTACACACAAAAATATCTGGACTTCCTTTAAGTTACCACTTTGACTCTTTGTTAATTGGTGTTATCTTGGTACTTTCTGTTATATGTTGACTTTACATTGAACTCTTTTAAAAATAAAAGCCTCAAATAAAACCCAATGATAATTATTAAGTGAGTTTGGAGAATAAAGAAGAAATGTTCCTTATTATGAATCCAAGGGGGATCCTGACTAAGGTCCATTTTCTATTATATAGCACTAATGACCTCTGCCTTTCCCAAGCAATTTACTCTAAAAAATAGGACAGAGAAAACCCATATGATTGAAGGGGCCAGAAAAGATATCCTGTTTTCACTTATCTATCTATTAATTTCTGTCTTTCTGAAGGTGGATAAGAAAAAGTGAAGAAAGAAAGAAAGAAAGAAAGAAAGAAAGAAAGAAAGAAGAAATCTTAAAGGCAGTTGCTATTTTAGAAAAGATAGAATAAAAGAATATTTTAACAATTTTTCTATTCACAACAAAGTTTTTTGTCTTTAATTTTCAAAGTCTAAAGTGCTAGTCAGAATTGAACTTATTATTACTTTGCTCAAACTTTTTCATGGAGCAAACTGACATTTTTGTGTTAAAGGCTTAAAATGAAGTTTAGAGTCCCATCTTTCATGAATGTGAGAGTTATTGTATAAGTGTTTATTTTCTTTCTGTTGTGGTCAACTTACCTGAAATATATCAAAAAAAAAAAAAGTAAACACATAGTTCTGTTTTCAACATTTTAACCTGGAAAGGGCACAGATTTAAATATAGAGACACCAGTAATCCTGACATTAAGCCAAATGGAGCAAGAAGCAGTAAGTGGGGTAGAAGAGATTCAGCTATTGTTACTCAAGTCATAACAGGAAAGGGCTTTGGGGAGTACGAACAGAGAGATTGCAATGCTGCAGATGGGTTGAAAGGAAAAAAAAAAACCCTCAAAATATAATAGATTCTGTAGTTGGCAAACATGAGTGAGTACTGACCAGAAGTAGAGTTATTTCATAATCTAGTTAGTTTAAGAGGTGTGGACTCCGCAGAGTGAGCTAATGAGGAAATGCAGGACACAAACATTAGAGATGAAAAGATCTAATCACAGTTGTTTATGATATGGATTTGAGAGACTAGAGAGATGTCTCAGTGGTTAGGAGCACCAACTACCCTTTCAGAGGACCAGGGTTCAATTTCTAGTACCCACATGGCAGCTCACAATTTCTGTAACTCCATTTCCAGGGGATCTGGCATCCACACACAGACATGCCGATGAAACACCAATGCATATAAAATTAAAACAAAGTTTAAATAAAAAGATATGGATTTGAAGGAAAGTATCCTAGGCTACAAGAAAAGTAAAAATGTCTATAGGCAAAGGAGGAAACAGAAGAAGAGGAAAGACAAGGTGTAAATACTAGAGAAAAGCAACTGGATTTGTGAACTTGAGGAAATGCAAGGTGCAGGAAGACTCATCATTGTCAGATATCGGAGGGATTAGGAAGAAAGTAAAGATAAAAAGAGGAAAATATGTATCCAAAGAGATGGTGGGTAGAAAAACAGAGGAACTTGTAAAGCTGGGGTTTCTAAGCAGTGTTAAGGTTGAAAAATCTCTAACACTGACTTCTTATGGAGAAACTTGTCATCCACACCCCTGCTGAGCATTACAGAAAGCCTGACAGAGTCAGTGAGCAATGAGCATGAACTTGTAACACCCCAGGGCTCAGTTTCCAGGACAGAGAATCCAAATGATGCTGAGCTCATGACTGCATTGTTTCACTGATAGAAAGAGATCATTTGGGATGAAAAGCCAACAAAGGTACCGTGAGAGGAGAGGGTTAACAGAACTTTGAAGTGTTAAAGAGAAAGTAACAATGAAAATAAACGTGGACAACATGAAGTAACTTCCTTTTGAAAGATAAAAAATCTTTCAATAAACTACTCCTGGTGATCCAGTCTGGTCTGGTCTACTCTTAGTTCACAGTTATTATCCCAGCTTGAGCCCCTGAGAACTTAGAAGTGATATGTGTGTGTGTGTGTGTGTGTGTGTATACATACATTATATATATATATATATATATATATATATATATACACACACACACATATATATTTCCTCAACTGGGACAAATCAAAGAGGGTATGGCTTTGGATAAAGGTATCTTATTTGTTGACAAAATTCGTAAGTGAGCAGAGGTGAGGGATTTCAATTTCAGAGGCTAGAGTTCCTAGGAGGACTCAACAACAAACTGTAGCAGAAATAGCACAGAGTAGAAGACCATTCCGTTCAGACTCTGAGAGGATTTCTGTCTAAATGGACTTTACCTTGAAAAGCTAAAACAGCAAAGAACCAGGTGTCTTCCATGCAACAGACAATGATTTTCATGAAATTTGCTATGAGATTTCTAGATATTTGTATCCATTTAAGGAAGGAAAGCGCTTGAGCTCAGCAAGTTTAAAAACCGCCCAAACTTACATGGTCAACGATCAGAGTTCATACTTGGTTCTCTTTCACACCAGCATTCATCTTTGCAAACACACATCCTCTGCTTCCTTGAGATTCAGTGTGTTTGTCTATAAAAGGGTGATATCTGCTACATGGTTTCTGATGTTGGCATGGTCTCCAACTTCACACTCTGATTTTACATAGATATAGACATGGTGACCATTGAGGTACAGGGAAATGGGAATATTCAGTGTGACTTACCTTATAACACATTGTCCTTCTAATTTAACACCATTTTTTCTTTTCCCATTTTGTTTCATTTTATTTATTCTGTGTGTCTTTCACATCATGCATCTCAATCCCATTCATTTCCCATCCCTTTGTATTAGCCCTCTGCCCTTGCAACATCCTCCTTCCTCAAATAAAATAAAATAAAATTTAAGAAAAAAAAGAAATAAAAAATGGAAAACTCTTATCAGGAAAACTGTAATGTGACATGGTGAGTCACGCAGTAAATCTTTTATCCATATATTTCTTTTTTATTATTATTATTATGAACAAAGAAGTCACATTTTCTATCCCTGTATATCCTTATTCAAGGTCCCTTCCCCCTCCAGCCACATCAGGTCATTTTTTCTTCTCCACAACTCCCCATCCCATCCCTGGGCAGGCAGCAGACAGTCCCATGGTTCCACTGACCCAATATTGCTTAGCTCAGTCTCCACTCCTAGCAGATCCAGTTTTCTCCCCCTCCCTCAAGAGTGAGTCGGGTGTTCCTGTGCAAGTGTTCATTTCACAGAGTCATTGGTCTGGTTCGTGTCCTTCAGTTTCTGCTGCTCTATGGATCCTGGGCCCTCACTGAGACTCCTCTTCGATATCCTGCTGTTGCCTTGTGTTGTGGAGATCCTGCAGCTTTTGGTCTGCAGGACTGACCCCTCTACAGGCTTCAGCAGAACATAGATGGGGTAGATATTGGGGTGGGCCAACACACAACCCTGGTTCTGGGCCTGGTCAGTCTTCACTACCATGGTGAACTCTCCTGCATTGCCCTGGCTAATTAACACCTTGCAGAGATGAGCAAGGGGTGGGGCCATTCCCTTGCACTCTCCTTCTCGGGAGAGGCTCTCCCACAGCCACACCATCAGGGCTAGTTCTACTGTGTTGCTCATGAGAGGGTGTAGGAACCCATTCTCCCAAGTGCTGCTGCTAGAGACACAGGCAGGAACAGATTTCTCACTCTTAATGATCTCAGGGCCAGCTCTCCCACCTGCTACAAGCTGCGAGATGCTTGAGGGGAGCGGGAGATCACATATGGCAGATGAGGGGTGAGGCCAGATCTCCCATGCTCATGTTCTCAGGGTGGCTCATCTTTCCCTTGCCCCCCCCACACACACACTGAAGATGAGGGAGGCAGTACCAGCTATACCCCCTCACACCCTCAGGGCTGGCTCACCTGTGTCCCTGTCTACAGGGTCAGCTCTATTGTACTGCCTAGCCAAGGCACAGGGCCTTTCTCCTGAGTGCTGCCGCAGGTGGGGGTTTGATTCAGGTCCTCACCTGCTGCAGAGGTGAGGAGAGAAGGACATCTTTCATCCATGCCACTGCATGGCAGACAAGAGGTGCATAACCTCCCCTCCCATTCTCACACCCTCAGGGCCAGCTTGCCCATGATCCTGCAAACAGGTCATCTCTTTTGTGCATCCTAGGTGAGATATGGGACCCCTCTGAGTGCTTCAGCAGGTGAGCAACAGGACCAATTCTCCCTGGTGTTGCAGCCAGTGAGGGGTGGAGCCAGCTCTGTACATCCCTTTATCCTCTCTGCCTTCGATGGTATCGGAAGCCTCAGACATCAACACAGACCATGGCTGCATCAGGGCCAAGAACATAGACATGGGACCCTTCAGCAGCCCAGGCCCATCCATGGCCCGGAGTAGCAGTAGCAATCAAGCCATCCACCTCAGCTTGCTCCTTGCGATGGTTTCCAACTCTTCATATATGCCTCAATCCACACAGAATGAATTCTCTCTCTCTCTCTCTCTCTCTCTCTCTCTCTCTCTTCTTTCTTCTCTCTCTCCCTTCCTTTCTCTCTCCCTCCCTCCCACTGTACTTTTGCTCATTATAACAGTACCAGGCAGGCTGTGTTTTCCCCTAGAAGTCTGTGGCAGTCCTGCATACGGGTCTCTTGACCACACTCAGTCCCTCATCAACATCATCTTCTAAACATGTGAGAACATATGTCTAAGATGAATGCTATAGGAAGATAATTTCCTCTTAGTATGTAAAATAAATGAATTACACAAAATTTAATATGAACACGAAGTACTCATTCCATTCACACTTTGAAAACAAAAGTCATTGAAAGTTAAATTAAAATTATACAATGCGAATAAAAAGCATATCAACTACTAATACATTTGTATAGAATACTAATCAGCTTTCATTTTAATATGTTTCTTTTCATTAATAGACAGCATCTGATTATTGAGAAGTGATTCTCTATATTTACAGTGTTCCATTTAGTACAATAGTTTGTACTTTTTGATGAAAACATTAAAGTTTAGTCAGAATAGTCCAAAGGATTTCTGAAAACAGAGCAGGAGCAGAAGGAATAAAGCAAGTAGGTCATTCACCTGCAGTGTGGGTGACCAAGAACTGAGACATCCCAGGAAAAATGCCCTGCTCAAGGCTGCTTCTAAATACAATGTTAGACATCAAATTAGCCAGTCTTGGGAGGCAAACTGTCCTTACAAAAATCTCTGTACAGACACTTTACTCACTCTTATATTAATACCTATTTTCATTTATTTTTCTAATATGCAAATAACAATATGTCGTGCTATATTGCATATTTGATAAAAATGGTCTGGAATATTAGAGGACAAAGCCACTAACAACACTAAGCCATGAAGGTCAGGGAGTGGTGAACTTTAATCCTATCACTCAGGAAACAGAAATCTCTCTGGATCTCTGTGAGTTCAAGGTCTAACAGCCAGACAGTGATAGCATACACCTTTAATCCCAGCTCTAGGAGAGTTTAACCAGGAAGTAAAATAACCGAGAAAGAAATACAAAGCAGGAAACGGAGAAGTTAAACATTTTATCTGAGCAACCAGTCAGTCTGAGGGTGCGTGAAGTCGGCCTGAGGAGTTTGCTGGGTAAGAAGTGGCTGTGGTTTGTTCCCTGTCTTTCTGATATTTCAGACTTTCCACAATAACTGGCTCCAGGTTTTTACTATAGTACTAAATACAATTTGTATAATAACAATATGATAATTATATTGTCTTGTCCAAAGACATGGTCAAAGAATAGGAGAATGTAGGCTTTACATTTGAAGAAAGCAAGGAAACAAATGGGGTGGAAGGAAGAAAAGGAGAAAAAAACTAAACTGTCAGCTTCTTAATTCACTTCTCAGGGAATTCCTATCTTTTCCTTAAATACAAACTGAATATTGTCTTTTTAAGTTCTAGTAAAATTTTCCTAATGAATTACTGTTGATATTTTATTGTTTTGCAAACAATGACATTTCTTTTTTATTATTTGCAAATCTGTGTCTATTAATAGTTTGTACAAACAATAGATCTAACAGAAAACTTGTAATTCTATTCCCTCAACTGTGATGTGAAGGTATTCTCATACAATGTCCCTGGGAAAAAATGTGAGGTAATTTCAGTTATTAAATTTGAAATAGGATAAGACGATATACCAGGTAGTTGGTAATATTTAACTAATTTTTTGATACCTAACATGAAACACCAGAATTTTAAAAAATGAAATGTTTTCTTCTTTTTCTTGGAATCAGAAGGCTAAGTATGATTTGTCATTGATATTTAAATTGTTTAGGTAAATTATTTACAGCTTTAAAACCTCCGAATGATTCAGTTAACTCTCAGTCATCCTCAAAGACAGCATTCCACTGTGAAGTATAAGAGCTTAATTTGTTCAGTTTTCCTACTCTACAGCCTGCCAAGCCATGGGTTGAAGACCAGACTTGCCTAAACCCGCAGAATGAAAGATGATCCCACATGCTGCCCAAGGAGCTGGGAACTTTTGTTCTAGCTGGCTGGGGGATGGTGTGGGGGGGAGGTAGTCATGTGCCCAGGTCTCTGAACTTTCTTACTTACCTGGAACTAGAATTTTTTAATCTTAGAATATTAATGCATAGATAGAGTCTGATTTGGTTTTGACAAATGTGTGTATTCAGAGAAGCCATTATTCTCTGACATATTTGAAAAATGCAGGTCTGTTGATAGCAGAGTATTTCATAACATCCTCTTCATTTTCTATTTCTTTTTAAGCTCAAGTTAATTTATCTTTTTATTTTAAAAAGTCAGGTCAAGGTAGTCATAAAATGTGCCAGCAAACCTAAATCCCTGAATATTGGAAGAAAATTCATAAGTGAGTAATAGTTATGACTTATTCTTTCTTT
>PVIH01023556.1:0-24602 GCA_004025045.1 Sigmodon hispidus | reverse complement strand
TGAGGGCTATGGGAGTATACAGCAGATGACAGCTGGTATTTGACAAGTTGACCAACCAGATGTATAATTCCCTTATGAGGAGCCCACATGGCAAAGCCATTTGGTCACTGACTGTTAACAAACATTTGTTTTCTGTCTGTAACTTCCTATGCCTCCCTAAAAATAATAGCTGTGAGGTTTTTTCCACAACCCATTATTAATGTGTTTTACATCTTCCAGCATACTTATGGTTGTGGATGGTCAGGAAGTTGATTTCTGTTTAAGCTATATAATTCTGATGTATAGAAATAATACCAGAATATTCTCCATTACTGACACAGGAAAGTAGCAGTATTTTCAGTTTCAAAAACAACTAATTTTAAACTTTAAACAAGTTCAAACAGACTAAACTTTCTCTGAAGAAAATACACAAAGCCTAATTCCCAGATGTTGTTTATTGCTAAACTGAGTCCAGGCTGTTTTGAGACATACCCTTCTGCAACAGTTGACTTTCTGCACATAGTCTGACTCCTCAAGGTTCAACCTGCTACTATTGTTTCTACATCCTGAATTACAATGTCTTTTTCTGTCTGGGAAAAATGTTATATGAAAGGACAAGTGTATACTCACTGGCTGGTCTTTGTGACCTACTAGCCTGAGACAAACTGTGTGACTTTATATAAGAATGGGTGGGACCCTTAAAAAATGTAATATATAATTGTCTAGAGTTTGCCTGAGAAGCTGCATCAGCAATGTAGGAATGAAAATATGCAGAATGTGAATGTAGGTGTGCTTAGTAAAAAACGAAGAATAAGCCTAAAGAAATGTTGAGAGATGTGTGAGCAAATGAATGGATGAGAGTGAATGAGCGGATAGTGATTGAATGATGTAGAAGAAGCATATGAGTATGTGAGAGAAAGATAAGGCTGTGAGAAAGAGCTGCTGCTACATATAGGAACTATGCAAAGAGCTGTATGAGGATGTGTAAGAACAGTATAAAATGTTATATGGTGAGAGAGCTATGTAGATGAGATGTATAGCTACGACTGTGTGAAGATCTGTAACTGTGTGGAGACAGAAAAAGTCAGAGACCATTTTTAAGATGGGTAAAGAGAAAGTTGTTAGTTTTGCACGTGAAAGCAGATACACACTACCAAGACCACACTAGAGTTTATTTAAGAGTTCCAAGGCGGGTGAAGAAGCAGAAGAGCAGGACAGACCAGGACACAGAGAGAGAGCCGAACATGAGCGCGGTCTCTTTTAAGAGAAGGGGCATGTATGGATATATGTAGTCACGTTTAGGGCATGCCTCCATATGCCTCATGCATCCAGGGAGGTGCTTCTGTACACAATGCCACATGGTTTACGCAACCACGCCCGGGGCGTGCCTCCGTACAAGGTGAATCCCACCTGTGCTAAGTTGGCTCAGCTACATGGAATGCCAGGAATCCTTACAAAAGTTACCATCAGAAAATGTGTATGTTTCCTTATTTTACCAGTCAGAATAGAATAGAAACTTATTCTAATTGCCTTCAGATAAAAAGTTTCTTATCCCTTGCTACTCTGAGACATTCATTTTAATACTCTGAAGCAGACATGGGAGCTGGCTTCTAGTGGCCCCCATTAGGAGTTTACCCACTGGTGTTGTGAAATATATCTCCTACTGCTAAGAGCCAAATGACTTATTTTCCTCTTTAACTTTTCTTTTTACATACTGTAAACCTACCCACTGTGAATGGTAAACAGAGCTTGCAGGCTTTCTGTCTTTAACTTAAATATCTTTCACGTTGTTTTTGTTGGATTTGGTTTTCTGAGATAGAGTTTAACTATGTTGCTCAGGCTAGACTTTATATCCTAGACTCAAGCATGCTTCCTGTCTTTACTTCCTAGGTAGTTAGGACTATCACAACTTTCAACTGTGACATGAAAACATTTAAATTTATAAACAAATTAAATTTTTCTCCAGAGGAAATTATGTTATTATGTATGCTGTGTTACATGAGTAAGCTTACTTAATGTTAGGCAATGAGAAGGTTTTTTTTTGGCATTCTATGCATTGCTGATGGTCATAAAGACTGCAACTTATTCTGTTCCCTTAAAAACGGACATTCTGAACTTCATTTTGTTAATCTATGAAATACACATGTGAAATCATTTTTTAGTGAAAGTTATATAGTTTCATGATGTAAGTAAATTGAATTTTTTTCTTCACTAATGACATTGGTCTACCGTAAACATACATACATCCTTGTGACTGCCTCCTGGTTTACATACTTAAATTTCTTAATGGTAGATGGTGATATGAAAGGCAAAATAAGAGGAAGTAGATGTGATCAGGGGTCACATAAATCACAAATTCCCTAGCCATCAGAGAGGATTAGGTAGAGGGTAATACTATGTGATTTTTATCACATAAGGCATGGTCAAAGTGACTGACATTGGGCAATAATACGTACACATAAATAACATTAAGTCACAAGAATGTAGTGAAATGGGGACTTTAGGATTTCCACTTGGTACAAACCAATCACACAGAGAAATATTTGTACAACCACTCAGGAAAACAATTAGAGTAAACTAGCTTTAAATAGTTACATGTAAAACTTCGGCAATGCCTGAGGAGCACAGGCAGACTGAAGAAAGACAAGCTGTGAATTTACCTTGGTCTGTCTGTGTCCTGAAAGATTCTAATCCTTACACACACTGTGTCATCAGTCACCTGCTCCTGCAAATGAAAACCCCTCTGCTCCTGCTCCAGGCTCAGCCCTGAAGCAGGGCTTTGCTGGAGTCTCAGCTGCAGGTTTGAGTATGGGCTGCAGGTGCCTGCAGAACACTGTGCACTTGCTGCACAGAAGTAGGTGGCTGAGTCTCCAGGCTGAGAATCCTTGATGTGCAAAGAGACCTGTTTCGTGCTTTTGGTGAAGAAGACTGTGAATCTTCCACCTTCCTCTTTATTCACCACTGACCGTATGGCTATCAGGAATGCAGGGCCTTCCCCAGGGAACTGCCGGTACCATGGAAAGTAGCTAAATGCGCTGTTCTCATAAGTGCAGTTCAGAACTGAAGTCTCTCCTTCCTGCATTGTCAGAGATTGGGGACTTTGTCTCACCTGCTGCTGGTCACGTCTCTCCTTCTGCTGGCCGCTCACCCCTGTGCGGAGACAACAAATGTCATTCGTTAGGTTCCAGGTATGTACGACTTACTCTTAGTTTCAACATTTATGACTTTGCTGCCCCAGTTCTCTCGTGCATTAATCACATATCCTGGGGTTTCTCCTCCTCTACTCACAGGCTAGGTGAAGGGCTAGGACTAAAAGTGACACTTTCAGGATCTTGTCCATTCCTCCTAGATGGAAGAGAACTCAGGTGGCCTTCTATCTCCCCCAGAACACAGACTCTAACTTCACAGGCACTTTAGTTCTTTCAGCAGACTCCGCCCCTCACGAACACTTTGTCTAAAGCTATTTCTGAGGTAGAAAGCACTTCCCCATTTTTCTCTAATTAAGTATCACTAAAAATACAGTCACTGAGAATCAGAAATTCTCTCAATATAATTCTACCATTATACACTTTTGGTTAAAATGTGTGTTGATGCAGTCATTTAGAATAGCAGTGTGGATTTTCTGAAATAAAAATGAAAGAAAGAAGAAAGGAAAGAAAGGGAGGAAAGAAAGAGGAATGGCACATATCTTCTTAGTGTTCACTTGCAAATTCCTATTTCTCAATGCTATGGGCCCAAGATCATCATGTATAAAAAAGGTAAATAGCTAAACAGATTTGTGTTTTTCTCTCTAATTAGACTCAAGCATGTAGGAGATAATCATTTAGTTTGAAGAACCATCTCTAGCTTTTTATGAAGTATGTGGATGAACCACAAACTTCACTTGCTCTGAAGCAGCACTGTTCCTCTGGAGACAAACAGGAACATCCTCACTCAACAGTGTCCTAACTTAGAAGCCCACACCTAACAGAAAGACATTGACTCTTTCTCTAGTGCCAATATTTTCGATACGGAAAGTAAGTGTAGTGTAGCTTCCTCTCACCACCCCCAGCCTTTTCTCCATGCATCATCACGATTCTCTACCTTTCTACTGTCCCTAAAACTACTTCATTCTGGAGAATGAGAGAAGCCATTTATAAGACCAAAGGAAATGGCAATGCCTGTTATTTACAATAATGTTTTATAAAATAGGCAAATGTTTGAATTTCACACAATATTGTTTTGACTCATTATTGTACCCGTGATTGTACACATGATAATGATTATACCATAAACTTTGCTTTTCTTTCATTTTCATCATTTCATTTATTTTGCAAGATTACAATATAAAATATAATAATTTCCAAAACTTTCTATATTGCTCTCCTCTCTTTCAACTCTGTCCCCTTCTTTCATTCATCATTGTTATATATGTATATATAAACATGCATTCCAAAATATATATAAATACGACTCACTCATCTCTACAATGTTACCTGTATGTACATTTCCAACCCTTAACCTACACGGCCAAAAGCCTACTTGAGATTAAAACTCTACCTATATGCAGAAGGAATCGTAAACCAGGTAGATGTTCTGTTGTAGCTTTCTGATGTCTTATGATAGGAAAGCGTCACGCCCATCCACTGAAGGTTTATGTACTGGCTGCAGGTGTTTGGGGAGCACTGTGCACTCATAGCACAGACATAAGTGCCTGAGTCTGTGATCTGAGAGACGGAAATGTGCAAAGAGCTGCGACGTTCCTGAGTGACTGTCTTGGATGTCAGTCTTCCAATATGCTTTGTTCCAGAAGGATTGAAGAACAGGCTGATGAGGTGTCCCCCAGGACTTTGGGAAAACCACTGCACTTGTGTTGCTGTGGCTGAAAAGTTGCACTGCATCTCTGCACTCTCTCCCTCCTGCAGGACCAAGGACACAGGACTCTGCACAACTTGTTGCCCTTTCACCCCTGATTGGAAACAGAGAGAGACACAGATGAGGTCACTGAGTGCCCACAGAACCCTGAACACACCCCATGTCCTCTGAGAAGGTGGGAGTTCTGCAGGACTCCTGAGCTGCTTCCCCACTCCTCCTGTGCTGAGCAGGATCCTCTCTGTCCCCTGAATGTGGACAGCCAGACTCACAGCAAACCTGGGTGCACAGCAGCCCCAGCAGAGAGCACAGCAGCCTCCTCATGGTGCTTGTCTGGCTGCTGGAGACAGAAGTGACCAAGCCCTGGCTGTGGTGTCAGGATGGCTGCTGAAGTGTCCCTTCTCCTGCAACCAACCAGTCAGCTGCACCCAGGAACCTGCCAGGTCAGAGCCTGCAGTTAGTTCCCTCCCAGCCTCTGAGTCTGAAGCTCCTCCCAGACCAGACCTGCCTGAGAGTCTGGGTGGAGCATAATGGGGGAAAGAACATTTTGAGATGACCCTGGGGGTAAATAAAGTTAGGGATCCTGAAAGCAGGAGAGCACAACCCCCTCCCAAGGAGAATAAACCTTAGTTCCACAGAGCCGGGTACACAAGAAGTAACAATTAAAGTTTTAACTCAGGAAACAGTATGTTCTGGCTAAAGATCCTTTATTGGGGCCTGAGGGATGCCTCAGCAAATATGGGTCCTTGGCCTTCCAGGAGGCCTCAGTTCCCTCCCCAGCATCCACATCAGGTGGCTCACAGCTGCCTGTAACTCCAGCTCCAGAGACTGATGCTCTCTTCTCTCCTCCTCAAAACCTGTACACACCTAAGAAACATTTACACAGACCCACTGTCATACATATTTAAAAATAACAAGAATCTTTATCTATAAAATAATTTAAGTAAAATCACTGCAGTAGAAAAGAATCAACATAATGATAGAGTAAGTGTAAATACATTTGTTTCAGAAATCCTGAAGGCATTTAAAAACCTGGGACACACTCCTCCAATAGTCAAAATTTGTTTTAAATGTTGCTTAAAATTATGACAGCATAAGACAGAAGTGGATTGGGGATACTAATGTAGGAGTAATGCATCCAGAGAGAAGGAGCAGCAGAACTGGTGTGCTATTGCAGATGATGAATGCGGGGAACAGTGTACTGTGCATTCATAACAATAGATGAGTACATTTAAAATATTTTACCATAAAGATGATCTGCTTCGGCACCAATGGCCATGTAAAAGAGGTAGGAGGTGGCAACTGAGCTTCAAGGTTTGGCCCACCAGGAAGCAAAGAACTAACGGGTGAATCTCAGATAGATGGGGCCCCAAGATCCTCAGCCCCAGAATCCCAGAATGTCTCTTGCTATTGTTGTACCTTCACATGTTTGTCACTGCCATACTTCTCTGGAATCTGTCATGATGTTAATAGGTGTGGAAGAAACCTCACTGCCTTTAGTGCAGTGTGATGACCTCATGGAAATATCTCATTCCAGGGGACATTTTCTCCTGTGGATTATTATGAAGATGATTCCTTTTAAGGTTAACTGTTTAACTGATGCAATTATTTTATATAGTAATCGTGTTTGTTTAAATAGAATTTTGATGATTAAGAGTTTTTAATAACTATAGTAAGGGATTGTGATAGAGGTTAGTCTGGGGGGGAGAGCTAATGTAGGTAAAGACAGAATATTATGTTACCCCCCACTGCTAATGCAGGGAGGGGCTCCAGAGGATGGAAAATTGGAAGAAGGAAACGTCACTCATCTAGGGTTTATAAATATCTCTAGCGCAGCCATATTGATTTGGCTGAGGCTAATGATGAAGAAAAACAATTATGTTCAAAAGCTAGGCTAGCTCAGTTGTTTTAACACTAATGCTGAGAGATGTGTTCGTGGGTTTCAGTGTCCATCAGAGTTCAAACAAAGCTTTCAATAATGACTTAAGGTAAGGTTATGATGTTTTAGTTAATGGCTTTGAAGTAGAAAATCTTGAAGAACATTTTAAAGTTTAGATAGACACATAGTTGAACAAGAGACTTGTTCAGGTCAAAACAATAAAAGACCACCCCATTATTATCAGCTGATCTGACTTGACTCTCCTGCTCAGATAGGTTGATGATCAAAGGTTATGATTAATTCCTTATACCCATTTATGCATTCAACTTCCTAATATAAAAATATGCAAATAAAATGATATGCACCCTAGGATTTAAAGTAGAACTGACATATATGAAAGTTTGGTTTTGATTCTTTCCTTTTCTTTATTTTATTTTCAAGTATAGCACTGATTGTCCTGAAACTCACTTTATAGACCAGGCTTGCCTTGAACACACAGAGATCTGCCTCCTCTACCTTTCAAAGATTAAAGGCCTATGCCACCATGTGCAGAATAATACTTTGATACTTGTAGATATTTTATAAGATTAACTTCTAAGATAAATAACAAAGGGATTGATCTTCTCTTTGTAACTGCAAAATGCAGCCTGCCAGTAAACAAACTGGCTGAGAAAATCATCTTACTTGCTTATACTCTGTTGATCTATAACAAGTTGCTTGGACATGAATACACAAAGGTTTGTGGTAAAAATTTATTTTTCACCTGTGATAGGAAAAACATTTAACCAGGTAAGTGAAATGGGAAAGATGTTTCTTACATGTATCCATTTTAATCATTCACTTGAAAAATTGAATGTGATTACATATTAATTTTTATACTTTTTAAAAGACTTTACTGTGGTATATAATCTGCAAGGGAAAAATTAATGATGCATAGAAGTGATACATCTGGAAAGAGGTAAGGAAATAAATAAAAAGGTAAGAAAGAGATTACCCTAAAGATGTGGGAGCGTTGTGCTTGTGTGCATTTGTGTATCTGTGTGCTATAAAATATTCCTGCACACTGTGCATTGAATGCTCTGATTGACTTAATAAAAAATCTAACTGACCAATAGTCACGCAGGATAAGGTTAGGCAGCAAAACCAAAGTAGAGAGGGAAAGAAGAGGGCAGAGCAAGAAAGACATGACTGAGCTGGCCAAGAAGCAAAATGCTAGAGGACAAGTAAAGCCACAAGACAGGATGTGATGCATAGATTAATAAAAATGGGTTAATTGAAATATAAGAGCTACTTAGTAATAAGCCTTAGATATTGACTGAGCATTTTGTAATTAACATAGGACTGAGCTGTAATACACAGTTTCTGGTCCGGCCTAGTCTCAAGGTTCAGACCTGCCAGCCACTGCTTAAGTCCCCCAAAATGACTCAGATGCTTATATTAATTACATGCTGCTCAGCCTATGGCTCAGGCATATTGCTAGCTAGCTCTTGCGTCTTAACCCAGTTCCATTAATCTGTCCTGCCACATGGCTCATGGATTATCTATTTCTTTATATCCTGCTTCTTGGGTAGCTGGATCACTTCTCCGTTGGCTCTGTCTTCCTTCCCCTTTATCTCTGCTGAGATTTCCCACCTCCATCTAAGATGCTTGTCATAGACCCAAACAGTCTCTTTATGAATGAATAATATTCACAGCATACAGAATGACATCCCACATCACTGAGTGGTCATTTTGGAACTGGTGGGAGTGAGAGATACGTCCATTCGTGTATGTGGGTAGAGGGGTGCTTCACTTTTTCACTGGCCCCAGACAATTAAGTTTTGTTCCTCTTGCCAGCCCCAGAGTGTAGCGGGAAATCAGAAGCTACACGTGAACTCTGATTGTATCAGAGTGCTGGAGCTGAGCAGGGTGTGGTCAACTACGCTAGAGCCCCAGGATGAAAGAGGTGGAAGAGGAAACTGGGCTCTGGTGCAGTTCCTGGATCGGCGGCGGATCGACAGTTGGAAAACTCTCTGGCGTTCTGCTTCCCCCTCTATTTTCTCCCTTTGAACAAAACCCTTCTCTGTAAATGATATTTGGATAATAAATATTACTTAATATATATCTCATGGTGGGTTAATTACCGTAATATCTGGCACCCCACATTGGGCGCCATCTGTTGAAGAAAGTTTTTCCCGGCGCCTGTTTTGGGTCCGGAGGTTTGTGCCCGGCGCGTGGCGTTGGTTTGAACCTGGTTTGCGGTGGCTTTTTTCCCCCAAAGAAATGAATCACACGCTTATATCATTTAAACTGTTTGGTCCATATCTTAAGCACATTACTAGCTAGCTCTTTCATCTTAATTCAACCCATTTCCATTTATCTTCCCACCACGTGGCTCAGCCTGTAGCTGATCCAGTACCTCTACATGTCTGTCTTCTTCGGGGGTCGGTCGGAGACTGGCTTAACTCCACCCTTCTTCTCCTACCTGGCTGCCTCTGATTCTCCACCCACTTCTACGGTGCTGTGCATAGGCCAAAACAGTGCTTTTTTTACAGCATAAAAAGAACATTCCACCACACCAGAGAATGGAGTTTGGGGTCCTTAGATAGAAAAGAATAATTAGTCTGCTCTGTGGCTCCCCTTCTATTTCTGAGCTGCTATAGTCTGGTCCCACAGCAGCACTTGATAAACAAAACTAGTAATGAAAAGTTAAAACACACGATCTCCTCGAATATAAGCCACGGCCAACCTTACATCATCTCAACCCATTACTGTCTCAAACAGTGTTAGAGCAACTACCACCATATAATCCTCTATAATATTATGAATGAAATTTTGACTAAGGTTAAAAAAATGCTGTCCCAGAAAGCTGCTGTTTCATTCTGAACAGGGATTGTCCTTTGGGCTGAGTTCCCCACACAGCACTGATGCTTCAGGAGGATGTAGAGCCCAAGTGGTGCTTCAGGCTCATGGCAGCATCTGTGCATCTGCAGCAGCACGTCTGAACCTGAGTGGCAGCTATTCATGTCTTTTATTCTCAGAGTCGTAATTCTAGTTATGGAAAATCAAAACATTTCTTTGCAAAATAAAAAGCAAGTAGATAGCAACTAAGATCTATCTCATAGGAATAAAAGCATTTTCTAAGACTTTATTTTCTCTGTACGGTTGCAATTACAGAACATGCCAACTGATGGTGCTAGAGACACAGGTAAGTGGGTTGTGCATGCAGGAAAATACACTGAGAAACAATCTTCACTTGGATGAACTCAGATAAAATTTAATATACATCAGACTGATGAGAGACTTAGTTACCTGTGCAGTCTCTTTGCTTTATCTGTAAAATACAACATAATTCAGTAGTGTCACCTGCCATATTCTAGGTCCTGTCTAGAGAAGGAGACAATGTCATGCATGGGCACCAGGGGGCAGGAGTTCTGAGCATTGCCTCCCAATGCCACTAAAGCAATTCTCTCTCTCTCTCTCTCTCTCTCTCTCTCTCTCTCTCTCTCTCTCTCTGTCTGTCTATATCTGTGTCTGTCTCTCTGTGTGTGTCACTTTCAGTCTCTCTTTGTTTCTGTATCTGTCTGTGTGTATGTATGTTGTCAATCAAAATGAAGTCATTGAGACTGTTAACATTCAATGAGACAATTTTGTGCCAAAAGAAGAACACAAAGGGCAGAATCCTCTTCAGACAGATCGGAGTGACAGTGCGGCTGCAGAGAGCGGGGAGAGCAGAGAAGAACACTGGTGGGAGGAGGGAAGAGGAGAGAGAAAGATTCCAACACAGGAAAGATATTGGAAATAAACCAACATAACGTTGAAATACGGAATCATAAGCAAATAGTCATAATGTAAAGCAGCATTAGCTAAAGGCTGTGAAATATGGCAACATATACATGTACAGTAAGGAGATTATAGGCTACGTGAATATGTTCAACTACTTCATCCTAGCCAGATCAAAAATATGTTTATGGCCACTATCATCACCTGAAAAATGAAAATTATAGTTAAGGGATATTTGGTGAAGTACAGTCTTCAAAATGTTTACTTTTGAACCTAATTTTATACACAAGAGGCCATAAAGCCTAGAAATTACTATTAATATTTTGCTAAATGGTCACACCAAACTGCCTTCTAAGTGTGTTTTTATTCTCACAGATTATTGCTAGTCTCCACTTTGTTTGGAGTATGTGTTTCAGGAAGTTTCTACAACAGAGGGTTTTCATAGCGTTTTGTTCAAAAATGCCTTTATTATTACTAAAGCCTCTCCCACATTTCCTTTCTCTACCCATTTAACTGAGAATGTCACTTTTATTAAGAGTTGAGTAATATCCTACTGTGTAAATGTATCACATTTTCACAATTCATGCATTTTGTTGCTGGACATCTGGAGTGTTTCCAATTCCTAGTGATTATTAATAGTGTACTAGTGAACAGAGGAGAACAAGTACCAATGTATAAAGATGTTGAATCTTGATTAAATTTAAAAGAGTGGAATAGCCAGATCTTGTCGTAGATGTCTGTTCAGCATTTGGAGGAACCTCCATATTGATTACTGTATTGTTTGTACTCATTTGCATTCACATCTGCAATGATAAGTATTCTTCCTCAGGTCATGCTCTCTGCTGGTGTCCTGATCCTCTGGTTCTTACAGTCCCTCTCTGCTACTTTTATGTGGTGTTCCCTGCTCCTTAGATGTTACAACTGATTTTAGATGTATTCCCTGGGAATGGAGACCTTACAGCCCCTTAGTCTCTGCATTTGTTGTTGGCTGGAGCAGCTTCCCTCTGCTTCAGAATGAAACTTTGTAGAAAGGGGGTAAAAACTATGCTTGTGTGTGTGTGTGTGTGTGTGTGTGTGTGTGTGTGTGTTTCCAAGTGGTTATAGTACTGTTAGAAACTACATTGATTTAGGAAAGTGGCCATAGTAGGTTCTCCTCTAAGATCTATGGTCTCTTCATTGTGGGTGGTTAACTAGCTATACAGTACTGGGCCTAATATCCTTCATATTGAGCAGGCCTTATAAAACAATAAGTCCAATAACACCTGTGTTAGTTTTTACCAATATAAAAGTGCTACTATTGCATCTTGTGAATATCTTGCCACTGATGTCATTGTTTTGGTTCATAGTCATTAAGACTGTAGGATTATTTATTGCTTTTCTCCCTTGTAATGTCGCATATACTGTGAAAGCTGGCTCTTAATTATTAGTCTCGAGGTCATTTCTGGGTAAGCTCCTCCAAGTCCTATGTCTGAAGTATGCAGTGCTCTTAGCAAATGGGTCTTACCCAAAAGTTCTGTGAGTCAATCAAAGCAATGGAAATAGCCTATTTTATTTTAAGAAGACTCTTGAAGCCCATGACCAACAATTGAAGGGAGGTTTCCTATGCCTGGTACTGGTTTATTATTATTATTATTATTATTATTAATATTAACTGTAGCATTCATTTTAGGCCTGACAAGCAATCTTCTCAGAGATTCTATTCTATGCTGTGCTATCACCATCTAGTCCTCTATCACTATCACTAGAAGTAGATCTGGAAATTCAGAAATGCAATTTGATAGTTCTTTTTACTCCTTATCCAGTAAGATAAAGCAGATAGACTAGTTACTCTGATATGGTAATTATATGTTCTATGACTTTATTGTCAGACTTTTTAATTTTTGTCTCAAATATTACATCCTGATGTCAGTTTCTCCTTGCTCTATTCCCCAAAAAGTTTCTCCCCACCTTCCCTTTCCCCCACATCCACCCCCATTCTGTCTCCCCTCAGAAAAGTGCACAACTTCCAGTGACATCAACCAAACATCGTATAACCAGCTACAATAAGACCAAGCACATACCATCACCCCAAGACTGGATGAGGCAATGCAGTACTAGAAAAAGGGTGCTACAAGCAAGCAGAAGAGTCAGATACAGCCCCTGTTCCCACCGTTGAAACCCCAAGTTACTCAGCCAAAAACATGTAGTAGACCTAATTCAGATCTTTATATGCTCCCTGATCTCTGCAAGCCTGCATGCGTTGGTTCTATTGGCTGTGTTCTATTTCTCTGACTTCTCTGATCATTCTTCACACTCCTCTGCAGGACTCCTGAGTTCACACTATTATTGACCTGTGAGACTGCATCTGTTCCCATCACCTCCTGGATGAAGTCACTCTGGTCTCTTTGATGACCATTCTGCTAGACTCCATCCAGTCCCAGATGTGAGCTTTTGTGCTGTTCTTTGTGTGCACTAACATGAATCTTTCTTGAGAGACATCATGGTCTTTGATTTCAGAATTATCTTTCTTTACAGAGAGAAAACTGTGAGTATTAGAGTTGATTACTTTAAACCGTGACTTTGTTTCCAGAATGAAGAAAACCTTGGCTTCCTTACCCACGTTTAAGAAGAATTTTCAGAGATTCTAATACCAGTTTAGTGAGGTGATCATGTCCTCATGATTTAAACAAAGGTTAGTGGCCTATGAACTTGGACATAAAGGGGCAGTTTTCTGGTCAGTCTCTCATGACTAGCATGACTCCTACATAGAATGTGGGAAAGAGGAGGAGCTGTCTCTTATGGCAGTATCTTCAAAACTCCAAAAACTTGATTTTTGGAGCATCCTCACTAAGTGAAGACTGTTGGGGTGTATGGTAATTTGAATAAGATTAGCCAGAAAGAATCAGAATATTTGGTTCCAGTGGGTGGAATGTACAGGAAGGATCAGTGGGCATGGCCTTGTCAGATGAGGCATGTCCCTGGTGATAGGCTTTGGAATCTCCATGCTCAAGGCAGGCCCAGGCTTTCTCTTTCAATGTCTATTGCTTGTAATCAGAGAGAAGCTCTCAAGTACTGCTCCAGAGACATGCTTACCTGTATATGCTCCCTACCATGATGGTCATGGAGGCACCCGCTAGAACTGTAATCAAGGCCCAAATTAATTTTTTTCCCATAAATTGTCTTTTTCATGGTGTATCTTCACAGCAATCTAACAGCAACTGAGACCAAGGACAAACTGAGCTCTCTGTAACATGGACCAAGGAGAGGAAGAATCTAAATAACTTGTGGACTGAGACTGAAGAACATTTTCAAAAACTAGATTTATGTTCCTCATTTTGGTCATAAATTTTTGAGCTAATAACAAAAGATTCTGGATAATATAAATCACTAAACTTGGTAAGGTATCTTGGTACAGTTAAGTCACATGCCATCATTCTCCTGGATGGTTTCTGAGAGACCTTCCCTTCATGGAGAAACCAGTATTTTAGGAATCAAAGGCGAGGTTGTCTCTAGCAATGACTTCCATCCTTTGCAGTCAGACAGAATATCCACCAATTCCTAGTTTCCTAGACTTGAAGTGAGATTTGTTGCTGTTTTCAGAAGGCTGGGTAAACCCACCTAGAGAAGGCACACAGCCCCTCCCCTCCCCTCAGCTCCTGCACCTTGGTTTGTGTGCAGCTTCCCCTGCAGTCGCCCTCACTGTGTCACTCAGGGCACAGTAGTACAGTGCAGAGTCTGTCAGCTGCACTGAGGACTTCTGCAGGTGGAAGGAGCTGCTGCTCTTCTGGAGAGTGGCATGGAACCCTCGGTGCTCAGTTCTCTTGTTGTCTGTGGCGCTGCTCAGGAGGAGCCGAGGGGCTTCGTTGGGATATTGCATGTACCACAAAAAGAAAGTGCCTGAGTAAGTAGTCTGATAGGTGCAGTTAATCATCACGGGCAAGCCCTCTGTGACAGCAACCGGGCCTTCTGTCTGGGTCACTGAGTCGCCATTGATCTTTTCTGAAAATCAATCAATAAGTAGAAATTCCATTGCTATGTGATAAGAAGGCTAAAGAATTTCTTAGTTGTAAGAAAACGATATGACCATCACTTAAAGTGAATGTAACTTACTAAGCATTAAGAGGAGCACCAGCACTGAGCAGGGGTCAGGAAGCATGTTCACAGAAGAAAATGACACTTGGTTCTTGAATTCACAAAAATCATAGGGCAAGTCTCCTGCAGGACCTTAGTGAAACTTCTCACTCTTAAACCAGGACCTCCATCTGCAAAGTGACACTCTGTCATGTGAAATCATCTGGAGGAGACATTAACCACATCTGAAGATTCAGCGCCCTCTGCTGATTTCCCTTCAAACTGCATCACAGATGTCTGCCCAACACATTGTCAATAAACCTGAAACCTCACGCAAATGAGGTAGATCTCAAGTCTCTAGTTGGTGCCTGAAATCAATAGTGCAATTTTGGTATTTAGTGTGATAAATGCACATAAATTAAGATTCACACAATAAACACACAGAAGAAACACACATTCCCCTTACAAAATCTATTTTCTCATTTTATTAGTTCTTAGAAAATGTTATGCAATTACTTTTGTTATGCTCACCTTCTTCCTTCAGTCCTGTCAGATCCATTCATTTTTATCTATTAACCCAGGTTTGTCCACTCTTTTTAAAAATAAAACACATCAGGTTTACATTACAGGATGTGCTACCTCATTTACATTCGGATTTTAGCATTCAGATGAGGGCAGTCTATGGGAATTCACCTTTAAAAAACCATATGCCCTCTCCTAGAAGCTACCAACTTCCCATAGCTCATGAACTAAGGTTGGAAATGTGCACTTTTACTCCACAATCAAATTGCATCTCACTTGATCCTTTGCAAATCTTATGTGTGCTGTAAGTCTCTTTGATTTTATGTGTGCAGCTGCCAAAAATCAGTTTTCTTGTATTATCCCAACTGCAGTCTATTCACCTCTTCTTCCTCAGTGACCTCTGAGCTTTGGGAGGAGGTCTAGGATGTAGATATCCCAACTGGGGCTGAGTGCCACAGTCTCTTCACTGCAGCACATTGAGTTCTGGTTCTATGTGACAATCATCAAGTGCCAAAAACAGAGAAAGGAATGACAAAATTGTATTTCAATTTAAAAAAATTAAAACAAAGGGAAAACTGTCCAGAATTGTGTCAGTGACTTGAAGCTAACCTACTTACTTTGTTTCTTAATCTCTATACTATAGCTGACATTTGCAAACTAATAGCTGACAAATGCTGTACTGGAATGCCTGGGAGCATTTGAATGGGGCTGCAGGTCCTGTGGCAGGTTTGAGGTCAGGCTGCAGGTGCCTAGGGAAGCAGTGTGTGTCTGTGTCACAGAAGTAGATGGCTGAATCTCTAGGCTGGGTGCCTGTGATATGCAGGGAAAGTGTTTGGCCTTTTTATCCAGTAAAACTATTAATCTTTGGTCCTCATGTCTTTCCAGAGATGAGCGAATGTTAAAAATGAGCTTAGGATGCTCTCCAGGTCTTTGCTTATACCAATGGAAGTTGTATGAGGTACTGTCTACATAGCTACAGTTCATGACAGTGATGTCTCCCTCCTGGACACTCAGGGTGGAAGGATGCTGCTCCACCTGCTCACTTTGGCTCTTCCCTATTCAAAAAGATGTAGAGAAAAGAGAAATATTGTCAGGTCATCACTTCCCAGAATCCTCTTTTTCTTCAGTTACTAGAGAAAACTTCAATAAAATAGAGTTCCTCCTGGATGTCTCAGAAATACCCACTGAATATTCTGTGGCTCTTAACTCACCATTTAGCTGGAGCCACAGAAACATAAATAAAGCAGGAACATATGTCTTCATTTTTCTTCTGATTAAATTAAAATCCAGTATAGATTGTAGTGACTAGTGGATCAGCTACAGCTACCAGGATGTTCTTTGTCAGTAACAATTCTACCTCTTGAGTCATCCACTCAGCAACTGAGGAAAATGCTGTGCTTCTGCACAATCGTCATACAAGGAAGTGACTCTTGTGCACACTCCCCAGCAGCTGAGGTCTACTACCACCTTGTGGGTGCACCCTTAACAAGTGAGGATGGATGGATTTGGAGAATATCCTCCTGAGCAAGGTATCTCAAACCCAGAACGATAAGCAGGGGATGTACTCAGTCATTAGTGGACTCTAAACAAACAAGCAAAAAGCAAAGCATGCCCAAGCTGCAAACCACAACCACTGAACAGCTTGGGATCTGAAACACCTTGGACTGGCACCTTGAATCCCACTTCCATTAGAGGAACACCTGACCCAGTTTTGATGTTGGGTGGAGGAAACTGGATCTGCCAGGAGTGAATGCTGAAGTGAGCAATATTGGGACCTTGGGACCTCTTGCCCTTGCTGGGGAGGAGATGGCGAGATGGGGAGAAGAGAGAGTGACTGGAGGGGGTGAGAGGGGGAAGGGACCTTTAATAAGGGTATACACGGATAGAAAATGTAATTTTATGCATAATAAAATAAAGAAAGAGAAAAAAAAAAGAATATTAAAAGCTGCAAAGGGAAACGGCCAAGTAGCATATAAAGGCGGACCTGTAAGAACTGCTTTCTGTCACAGTTTCTACTGTGGATCCTGTCCCTCTTGATGCCATCACCTATAATGCACAGAAATATTAGTGACAATTAGGAATCGCTTATTATCTGCACAGCTCAGATCGTCTATATATGAAACTAATGTAGTTGCAATGTACATGAAACTGAATGAATCACAAGGGCTCAGATAATTCGTGAAGCTGTAGAAAGTAAATGTTTTAGCCAACACAGTCACTGTTGTAACCACTCAGCTGCTGTTTCAATGTGAAAACAGCAATAGACAGACAATTCATGAAGGAAGGAGCATGACTGCATTCCAGTTCCTTACAGTCACAAATGGCAGGCCAGGTTTTTGTCATTTGGGAAATATAATCTGCCAACCCTTGAAAAACAGCTGTTGTTTTAATCATATTTAATTATTATATAATAATATAGTCCTCTGTTGTGTGACCTCAAGGTGGTTTCCAGATTTTTTTTTCCAAACTATATTTTAATGAGAAGTTTTGTATGTGTATTACATTGCAGATATGTAAATATTTTGGTAGATTCAAATGATAAAATATTATTGTGCTATAAATTGCGAATGCATATCTCTAGTTTGTCATTTATCTTTTGGCTCTAATCATTCTATGTAAAATATTTGCCATATTTATTAATTAAATAATTATATTTTTATAAATGTCAAGACATTGTAGAAATGATGCCTTAATGTGTTAATAAGATTTGCTTATCATGTGTTCTTACAACTTAGTTTATTAGATCTTCAAATTTTAATTCTTTAATCAGCTTTGTACTGAGCAGATTAGCTGGAAGCGCTGTCCCATCCTCTGTAAGCAAAGAATGGAAACAGTTGCTCAAAGCCTCCAAATTGGAGAAAAGACACAAATGACTCAAGGATGTTTAAAGGGGTTTATATCTCATGACATTAGCACAAACACTTGATAAAATAAAGTGTAGATTTTCGTCAGGCTGGCTGATGTTTCTGAACATTTAAGTTTCTCCAAATCAGTGTCATGTCAATCTGAATTTAAGTGTGAATTTCTGCTGTGGTAATTCTGTGTTTCTTCACAACGTGTTTGTAATTGGTGGAGATCTGATAAATCAACATCTGTGAAAAGCCTCCGGGCTGTAACTGCACACCCAACTGCAGTTTGGGGGCAGGCCGTAGGCTTGCAGGGAGCACTGTGTCTCTGCAGCACAGAGGTAGGTGCCTGAGTCCTCCAGCTGGGCATTGCTGATGTTCAGGGTGCTGTAGCGCTCCTTGGAGTAGAATCTTGACTTTAACCTCCCATTCTCCTTTGTTCCTGAGGCCAGGAAAAACAGATTGATGAGGCTGCCCCCGGGATTCTGTCTGAACCACTGAACACTTTTCATGGTTGCAGAAAATTTGCAGGTCAGAGCAGAATTGGTTCCCTCATGGAGACTCAGGACTGGAGGACTCTGCTCCACCTCACCTCCTCTCACCCCTGCTTGGAAACAGAAGAAAACCGGAATCACTGAGGGGTTCCACTTACACTGTCAAGTATCCCAGGGGACGTGATTGTGATTCCTTCACAGGAGCTTTGGGTTGGCTCATTCCCCCTTCAGCGCTGAAGTTTCTGCAGAATCCCTAAAGCAACTTAGGTGAGAGCAACTCACAGCAAATCTGCACCCACAGAATCCCCAGCACAGCTCCCAGGGTCCTCTCCATGGCCCCTGTCCAGTTTCTGGGGTGTTTTTTCTCCAGCTGTGAGGTTGCCAAGTCTAGTGCCCTGACACACTTGCACTACACACAGGTTCTCTCTGAATCACCTAGCTTCCTCTTTCATCTGAACAGACACCCCACCCACCTCCATCTCATGGCTCTGCATGGCGATTTCTCCACAACTGACAACACACTTCTCTAATGAGAGTAATTTGGGGGAAACGTCTTAGAAAGCATAAATGCATAATACTAGTGTGAAAACTAAGGGCTCCGATGGCTTAGAAGAGCCTTTCAGAATCCTAGCAAAATTTTTTTGGCCTCTTTTTGTGAAAGAATTTTATACAATATAGGGCGGTCATGGTCTTCCATCTCTCAGCACCTCCCAGATCTTTTCTACCTCCTCACCCAGCCAACAGCATGCTCTGCCTTTTTCTCTCTTTCTCTCCTTAGAAAAGAGACAGACAGGCAAGCAAACAACAAATAAAAAACAATAATGAAGAAATACACACACACATCATAAAACATAAGACAGGTAAAAATAAAAAGATAAACAAAGACTAATAAGAAAAATAAAACAACTAAGTAGTATGGTAGAAAACATTATGTTCATTCTGTCCTGGCCATCTACTACTGGGATTGGGACCACCCTTAAGTGTAGTTAATATACCCAGTGAGAAAATCCTGGCATCTTAAATCACACAGTGGGACCAATCAGCATATAATGCATTATAAAGAATATAAAAAAAAAATCTTAAAATGATCAGATCATCATGTGCATGGAAAATGTTCCCAATGACAGTTTTACTGGTTATAAGGAAAATGAGGCACGCCCATGTTTACACAGCTCTTTTCCACAGCTGTGCAGGAAGCCACAGCTATTTCTGACCAGGCTGTGAATGCATGCTCTCGTCAGTGAGCCTCCTTCCTTCTACTTTTTCATACCTTATATTTCCTAGCTCTCTTCTTAAGTAGTTATTCTTTTTTCTTTTTTTTCTAGTTTAGAAGATAGATAGATAGGTAGGTAGATAGATAGATATCACATACATTATATATGATATAAAGGGTATTGGAGTAATTTCCTGTTTTTTGAATTTGGAGAATTTTAAACAGTAAACTAAAAAGAAAAGCAACAAAGATTTTTTTCTTGAGTATCCATTCTCATAATTTTTTTTATTTCTTTTTTCCTTTTAAAAATTTATATATATATATATAATATTTGGTGTTTGCTTACATAGTTTCAGAAAATTGTGTTTAAAAATATAATTACAACACTTAAGATCCAGTGAACAGCCTCTAGATATGTGTGTTTTTATATAGACCGACTGAGACCTAAAGATCTGGGTGAACTCCACACCATCACCCCTAAGCCTTACTTTGCTTATGGGTTGCCTTATGTCTCTTCTCAGCTCTTCAAATCTCTAGTCAACTTAAGAAAAAGAAATCTCTAGAAACCCCGCAGTGCCCCCTAGTGGACTGACGGCAGTGTTGTGTATGTATGAATTTGCCTTTCTTAAACATTTTTCCCCAAACGCCTCTCTAAGAAGTGGTTCACAATTTATTTAATGTATTAATATTGTTTAAATACAGTGTCTGAGAATTCTGAAGTTGCACTTGCCAGCCATGTTTGTCAGAGGTCCCTGTGCTCTCTTTGCGTTGGTGGCTGCCATAGCTGCTAGTGGTTCCTGGGATTAATGACAGAGCAGCAGTGGTTTCTTCTCTTCTGTACAGCAAGGGGAACAATTACAGCATTCATCCCCTTTCTAATGCTACCTTCCCACGGCGGGGAGCGGGGGAGGCAGACCTAACTGATCCCTGTACACAGCACTCTACCATAATACGTGCTATTAAAATGTCTGTGTGGAGCTTGGTTTTGCTTTTCTAAGATAGGGTTTTGTTATTGTTTGTTTCTGCTCTTTTGGGAGGCTCACTACACTGCTCCCAAATAAATCACAACACACTCAAAGGCTTATTTTTAATTATAAATGCCCTGCCTTGACTAGCTTTTTTCTTGCCAGCTTTTCTTAAATGATCCCATCTACCTTTTGCCTCTGGGCTTTTTCCTTTTCTTACTTCTGTAGGTCTACTTTCACTCTTACTCCGTGGCTGGCTGTGTGCCTGGCCCCTCAAATCCTCCTCTCCTTGTTCTCTTGCTCTTTCTTTCTTTACCTGCCCAGATTTCTTCTTCCAGCCTGTCAGCCCTGCCTGTTCTTCTCCAGCCACATTATTGGCTGTTTAAATCTTTATTAGACAATTGGAAGGTTTAGACTGGCAAAGTGATACAGCTTTATAGAGTTAAACAAATGCAACATAAAAGAATACATGTCTGTATCATTAAACATATGTAATAAACATAAACAAATTTAACACATCTTAAAATAATGTTCTGCAAAAGGGTTTCATTATGTTGTCAGGCTAGACTCCCAATCCTAAGCATTCTTCCTGCCTTGGCTTCCTAGGTAGTTAGGGCCCCACAAACATCAACTATGTGGCTAAAAAACATTTAAAATTTTAAATTAATTAAATTTTTCTCCAGCAGAAATATTGTTATAATTTTGTCACGTTAAGTGAGTAAACCTAGCAAAGTATTAGGCAATGAGAGGTCTTTTTTCCATTTTTGGTATTGTTGATGACCACAGATACTTCAGCTGCTTCTATTGGCTGAAAAGAAATTATAATTAAAATTTTATTTTGCTTATCTATGAAATACAAATGTGAAAGCATTTTTAGTGAAAGTTATATGTTTTCATAGTAAGAGCAAATTGAGTTATTCTTGCCTCGCTGATGACATTTATCTACTGTGAACACCTGCCTCCAGATGAGTGACTTCTAGCTTATATGCTTGAATTCCTTGAAGGTAAATGGAAATTTAAGTGGCAAAACAAAAGGAAATAGAAAAGGTTGGTGGTCACATAAATCACCACTTCAATGGTCATCAGAGGAAATTGAGATACTAAATGATTCAATGTGATTTCGATCACATAGTCAAAGTCTACCAACATTGGGCTGAAATAACTATACATTACCAACACTGTTGCCAAGGGTGTAGGGAAGTGAGTACTTTATAATTTCCACTAGATGCTAGCCATCCACAGATAACTATTTGTACAACTATTCAGGAAAGCAATATGCCTAAACTATTTAAAGAAACAGATCTAAAACACTAGTGGTGCCTGAGGAGCAAAGGGAGTCCGAAGAAAAGCAATTGTGAGTTCAGCGTGGTCTGTCTCTGGCTGAATGGGTCTAATCCTTGCATTCACTGTGTCATCATCAGTCACCTGCTCCTGCAAATGACAACCCCTCTGCACCTGTGCCAGGCTCAGCCCTGCAGCAGGGCTTTGCTGGAGTCTCAGCTGCAGGTTTGAGTATGGGCTGCAGGTGCCTGCAGAGCACTGTGCACTTGCTGCACAGAAGTAGGTGGCTGAGTCTCCAGGCTGAGAATCTGTGATGTGCAAGGAAATCTGTTTTGTGCTTTTGCTGAAGAAGACTGTGAATCTTCCACTTTTCTTTTTATCCGTCACTAGATTTATGGCTATCAGGAATGCAGGGCCTTCCCCAGGTAACTGCCGGTACCATGGGAAGTAGTTAAATGTACTGTCTTCATAAGTGCAGTTCAGAACTGAAGTCTCTCCTTCCTGAATTGTCAGAGATTGGGGACTTTGTCTCACCTGCTGCTGGTCACGTCTCTCCTTCTGCTGGCCGCTCACCCCTGTGCAGAGACAACAAATGTCATTCATTAGGTTCCAGGTATGTACAACCTGCTCTTAGTTTCAGCGTTCATGACTTTGTCTGATACCCCAGTTCGCTCATGCATTAATCACATATCCTGGGGTTTCTCCTCCTCGACTCACAGGCTAGGTGAAGGGCTAGGACTAAAAGCGACGCTTTCAGGATCTTGTCCATCCCTCCTAGACTGATGTTTGGAGACAATTCAGGTGACTTTTTATCTCCCCAGTACACAGATTCTAACTTCCACACTGGCTCCGCCCCTCACAAACACATTGTCTAAAGCTATTCTAACATAGTAAGCACTTCCTCATTTTGTTCAAATTTAGTTTCATTGAAAATACAGTCATTGAGAATCAGAAATCTCCTCCTCATAATTCTACCATTATACATTGTTGGTAGAAATCTGTGTTAATATAGCCACCAAGAATAGCAGTATGAGCTGTTTGAAATATACAAAGGAAGGAGAGAGAGAGAGAGAGAGAGAGGTTCCACTTAACATTTATCTGAGGAACTGATATTATCATCCTGTAAGTGAGAGACCTGCATATGCACAATGATTACGGCACCATTTACAACTGCCAAGATGCAGATGAAGCCTAGGCATCTCCTGTTAAATGCTGAATGAAAAACATGTTATACCCAAAACAACAGAGTAATATTCAACCGCATGGAAAAAAATGAACTTGAGCCTTCATAAGGATGTTATTGAAAGGCATGTAGAGACCCACAACACATATATGTTCTCATATGTGAAAACTCTAAAAGAAAAAGAAAGAAGAAATAAACTAAAAAGATAGATTATCTGAAAAGAGAAGCTAGGCAAACAAGGAGGGGGAGTGAGTTGAGAAAAGAGAGGAAATGGGTTGAAGAAGAGACGAATATGAGGAAATCACTGCAGATGTAGTTATTAAAATCTGACAGCAAAGCCACTAATCTGTACAATGTGTGTGCTAATCATTATTATATGATTAAGGAAAGACTGAAAATTTTCTCCATTGTAGAAGTTTATACACCCATGTATACTAAAAGCGATAAAGTGGAATTACCCTATTATAAGGCAAAAATAAGCCTACTAGACACCACAGGCTAAGAAATAACAATGCCAGTGTCAGAAATGGATTACCTCTTTTGGTGTCTGAATAAGTTTGCTTTCTCTTGCTAAGATAAATAAACATAAACACCATATTTAAGAGAGGGAGGAAATAATTGATTTGATTTACATTTCTGATCATAATCCATCACTGATGTAAGCCACGTCAGGAATCCAAGCTGTAATATTGACAGGAAAGTTATATAAAAGTTGCTTGCTCATCTTGTTTGATTTATACAGCCCAGGACCTCCTGCCTGGGTGACAAAGCCCACAGTGGGCTAGACCCTCCCATGTCAATTGTTAATGAGGAAAATCGACAAACTTTCACTTCTTTTTGCATTTCAACTACAGATTTATGTTAAAATAAAGTTTGACTGCATCTCACTTAGAAATCACCAACTTTCTTCTTTTGGAGTTCTGTCATTTGTGGGGTGAGGGGACAGACAAGCATATTCCTTTAAATATTTCTAACATTAAATATATATAAAAGTTTGGCAGAAACACAGACTATTATTGTAAAAGAATAATTGTTTTAATATATTTTTCTGAGTCTAAAGTAGATAAAAATAGATAATTATGCTTTCCTATAATCATTCAAACATTTCGTATGGCTTCTACATTGTCATAACAAATAAAAAATAATCATTTAAATAGAGCTCATAAACACTTTGTTGGTTCCTAACAGCCTACAGACTTAGGCTATGTCATGTCTTACTATTTTTCTTCACAAATATATTGAATATAAGCTTAGTTTGCAAGGAGGACATTTCATATGCCTGGGTAACTCAGTATTTATTGTTTATTTTATAACTTTTCTATTTTAATCTTATGTTTAATCCTTTGCTACTAAATTCCTACAGCAAGGGTGGTGATATATGGCAAGTAGAATTTTGTTTTTCTGAATACACACTAGTGAAAGAGAAGTTCATTTAAAAGACTACCTGGGTTTCCCTCCATGCATACCTGTGCACCTATGAAAACCTTTGCATTTGGGGGAAGCACATGTGTCTTTTCTTTGGCATACAGAATTTGCAGCAGCACACAGCTCTATGATGCCTGAAGAGTCATTCTGGT
>PVIH01023555.1:0-24604 GCA_004025045.1 Sigmodon hispidus | reverse complement strand
CACTCTCTGATGACCATTGTCTTGTGGACCGCACTCTCTGATGACCATTGTCTTGTGGGTCGCACCCTCTGATGACCATTGTCTTGTGGACCGCACTCTCTGATGACCATTGTCTTGTGGACCGCACTCTCTGATGACCATTGTCTTGTGGACCGCACTCTCTGATGACCATTGTCTTGTGGACCGCACTCTCTGATGACCATTGTCTTGTGGGCCACACCCTCTGATGACCATTGTCTTCCAAACCGTACTTCTATGGGGTGTGAGGTCACGGTGGCCAGAAGAGCACCAGAGACAGTAGCAATAGTTTAAGAATGGACCAGGGGGCCCAGGCCCAAGCTCATCAGCTCCTTCTGTCCTCCGCTGCAATGGTTGGCTCAGAAATGAGCACAGAACCTGGTTAAAGATAGTAGTACATTACGATGCTTTTGCTAATGGTCCTCAGAAAGAAACTATTACCCCTTTCTCACAAGACATAAACTAAATTGGTAGCTTTATGGAACAAGGGCCAACTTATAATCACAAAGCTCAAGACCATCTGAAAATGGAGTCAACCCAGAGCCTTGTGTATTTTGCATAGGAGCCTGATAGTAAACATGAAGCAATTCCCAGGATTGATGCATTTACCAGCCATAGTAGGCGCCCCGGTTCTGGAAGACCCTTATCCCTGGCAAAGCCTGGGACTAAGGAGCAGAGAGACAAGGACCGGACCAACCTCAGAGCTCAGGTGGAGGCTAGTAGGCAATATCACAATTCTCTCCTTTGAACTATGGCAAAAGACTCCAGCTACTTTGAGTTAGACCAGCAGCCTCCCAATTCCCAGCATGCCCCTGGCCCATCAAAATGGCTCTATGTGTAGAATTTCACTTTCTCAGAACACACAGCAAGGAAGGAAGAGATTAAACTGTTCCTCTAGAGGAGAATGTCTACCAACTATTTTTCCAGACAGAAAGCACTCTTGGACAGCATGTCAGCCTTGTGAGGCCCCAGATTACCTAAATTCTTCCCTTTGCTACTAGGTGAGTCAATTTGATCATATCAGCATAGAAACAGAAAAAAAAAAAAGGCTAGCAACTTGCTGAGTCTTTCTAGTTAATATAGAGATCAGCAAGAGTTCCTGAGGTCAGCAGGAGTCCCTCTCTCCAGATCTGCAGAGCTCACTGTAGGCAAAGATCACTGGAACCTGGCCAGAATGCAAGTCTTACCATGTCATTCTAAATTGATTCTTAGGAGTCATTGAGACACTGCATGACCCAGACCATGCCCCCCACTCTCCCACAGTCTGTCTCTTAACAGCTGGCGATAACCTTCTTGGAGAAGGCAAGCTGTCTGCTTTGCTGTGCATTTGCTCACACTGATCTCTGCCCAGGTGTTTCTCCAGGCTGTATCCTGTTGTTCTGTCTAACCTCTCAAAACCATCTTACATGCCAGCATCTTTCCCCACTGAGAGATCCCTCCTCTCCACACCACCAATGAGCTCCCAGTTCTGAATGCCCTAGGTCATTACATCTGCCCCCTTTATGGAATTTCTACGCACGCTTTAATGTTCAGGTCCATAATCACCTCTTTCAGAGAGCCCACCTTGATGCTCCCACACTTATAAGAACCTGTCTAACTACATGCCTTGTATATGCTTCTCGGCCACTAAGACCCCCGTGTCAGGTTCAGGATTACAATGAGAATGTCCCGCTGAGTACCCAAGATGATCCATCACCTAATGAAGAGAACTCTTGTGATCAACCCTCAGAGTCAACTTGACTAGATTTAGAATCTAGTCACATTTCTAGGAGTAATTTTAAGGTGTTTCCAGAGAGCTTCACTGATGCCGAAAGGCCCACTTTAAATGTAGGTATCATCATCCCACTGTCTGGGGTCCTGGAATAAATCAAAAGGAAAAAGTGAGCTGAAAAAGTTATCACATTCATGACTGAGGACGCAATGTGACCAGGAAAGTAACTAATACAGTAAATTTAATTGGGCTAAAAAGCTTGCAACTGGGATACTTTCTTAGAAACAAACATGCTCACAGTGAGTAGTGACCCATGATGAACTCAGAAGCATACCCTATATGCTGTGCAGATAGAATCAGTGAGACAACAGTCAGAAACTCAGCCTACCATTCTCACTCTTTCCTAGCATCATGGGAGTTTGTCCCATCAGTTGGCAAAATAAATGAATAAACAAATAAAACAAGTCACATATGCTGAACAGACAGATAGCACAAAGTAGAAGGTGCATCGTTATAAATAAGGCATAGTCTTGTTCCCGGGGTCCCTTAGTGGCACACACAAGTGCAGGACATGAGTACATGAGTCTGCAGAGTAAACTAGTGAGTGTGAGCTTTGTCTGGAGAGGCCAAGGAAAGTTTTGCAGAAGAGGCAATATTTGAATCTGTTCCTCAAGGATAATGGGTGCCTATGGGACAAAGACAGACACAAGGTGATCTGGACACCAGAGTTGGCCGGCTAAAATGGACATGTCATGTCACGTCTGGAGGATGACATGTACCTAGCTGGCTAGTACTAGAGTCTTCAGAGAAAATGAAAGCTGGCAGGAGAGAATGTAGTATAGCTTCTAGGAGAGGGACTTGAATACCGGGCTAAAAGGTGACATCTTGACATGATAAGCACTTGGGGAGGCTTGAGCAGCCTTCAAAAAAACTGTCATCAGGGTTAAGGACAGACAAGGGGACAAGGAAATGCATCAGAAATTATAGCTCTGGTTGGTGAGGATGACAAGCACCTGGACAGGGTTCTATGCTAGAAGAGAGAGAGATGGCTTGAGAGACACCGTGGGGGCGGGAGTGCCAGGAGCCAAGCCTGCAGCATCCTGAATCCTTCCAAATTCCTTTTACACACTACCCACACAGTCACCCGCTCCCCAGCAGATTCTTCTCCCCCACCTTGGCTGTCAAATTTTAAGGCAAGGCAGTTCCAAATGCTGACTATATCTTCCTTGGCCCATCTCAGCTTTTGGCAAATGAATTGGTGCCATTCCCCAGAAAGCTTTTCTTGAACTTCATATAGCTAGCAAAGAGAGAAGTGTTAACGGTATGATCTGTTCTAATCCCAGCCCTAACACTAACCCAGCTTTTTCATTCCCTCGTGAGCTGCCAAAGTCAAAAGAGAAGGCCTGTGCCAGACACAAGTAATTTCAGCTGAACAAGCACTCCCAGGGTCACAGAGCTGCTAAGCTTGCAAAATGCTCCTCTGCTTCGGAACTGGCTTGGGGCTGTTGGTAGAGAGCCGCATGAGTGATACAAAGGAACTTGAGTAGTGTTTTTCTTTGGTAAACAAATAACACACTGTTGATGTGGAATTAAACCAGGAGCAAATGTACTTCATTCAGAGAATGAGGGAAGTGGGAAGGTGTGATCTTGGACTATCCCCTTCTAACAAGAGGCAGAGATAATGTTTTACTTGCAGCTGAAGATAGATCAAAGATTGGAGAACACACAAGGTGTGCTTTTGGTCCTCTTCTATAAAAAAACTCGTTTAATTCCCCCCAACAAACCTATAAAGCAGGTGTGTTCTGTCCGCTTCCCAGAAGAGGAAGCTGAAGTTTCTAAGAGGCATTTGCTCAGAGGATGTGTAAGCAAGCTTTGCTGAAATACAGACCGTATAGAAGTATCCTTGTTTTATGACGCCAAAGAGGTTTGCACCTGGAGAGTTTGCAAAAGCCATTCACAGGCATCTGTGCTCAGAATGGCTGTGAGGGAGAGCAAGATGAGCCCCTGAGACATGGGGAACTAACAGTCAAGGGTTTGACAGATGGAAAGTGAGACAAACAGAGAACGAAGTCCAATCCTGGGGGGGGGGGGGGCCTCTGTGAAAACCAAAAGGAACACAAGGGCAAAAAACCCTGGGTGGGGGTGCTTGGGGCGGTGGTAAAAAGAGCAAGGTCCACATGGGCTGGCTGCACCAATGTGCAATGGGCTCAGGGTCACCTGTGCTCAGGCAAAATCCTTGTTAAAATAGAGATGAGTCAGGCAGTGGTGGCTCACGCCTTAATCCCAGCACTCAGGAGGCAGAGGCAGGTGGATCTCTGTGAGTTCAAAGCCAGCCTGGTCTACAGAGGGAGTTCCAGGGTAGCCAGGGCTACAAACAGAGAAACCCTGTCTCAAAAAGAGAGAGAGGGAGATAGAGAGGGAGAAGAAGGGAAGGAGGGAAGGAGGGAGGCAGGAAAGAAGGGGATGAAGCGCCGCACTGGTAAACTAGCTGTCTGCTCAAGACTTGTATGAGATCAAGTCAGTCAATGTTCTAGAATGCGGTGGAAACAAGTCCTTGAGTTTCTAGGCTATCTATGGCCAGTAGACAGCTTTGGGGAGGAAGAGTCAGCTTTCTTGAACGCTGCGACTCTGGGTCAGCTGGCCGTGCTCGAGCGGATGGTATCTCATTCAGGAGAATGTGAGCAACACAGACGAAGCCACTAAAACTAAACAGGACAGAAAGAAAGTTAGGGGAATGGATAGGGAAAGCGGACCAGGAAGGAATAGGGTGCAAATATGATCAAAATAATTATATGAAACTTTCAAAGAATTAATTTTTAAGTCAGAAACTGGCTGGATGTGAAAGAAGACAGAACACTACTTACAGGTTCAAGGCCAGCTCAGTCTACTAAGTAAATTCTAGGCCAGCCATGGCTACATAGTGAGACTCTATCTCAAAAGGTCAGGAAGAGAAGGAGGAAGAGAGAGAAAAGGAGAAGCAAAACACAGAAAACAGAAGAAGTTGCTGGGTGAGGGATGTGGCCTTGGGTTCACCCATGCTGAGTATTATAGGAGCTGCTAGTGATGAAATGGAGGTGTGGGGTACATGGTGTAGGTACCCCGGAGACAAGTTCAGCGACTACCAGTCTCTCCATCCAGAAAAAGTGCAGGATGGTGGTGAACTGGCCAGAGGGCTGCAGAGCTGCTGGAGGGCAGAGAAGGCGGCAAGAAGGAGCCTGTTCCCAGACTGCCTGTTCTACTTAAGCCCCGCCCCCCATCTGAGAGAGCTAGCCTTAAAGTCCGCCCTTGGCCCTGCTTTTCCAGTCTACCTCCTCACCCCGCCCTTCCTTCCCTTCAGTACCCCCTCATTTCCACAGTCTAAATAAAGACGCAGAACACAGCAAGGCAGAGCACTTTTGCTAGGTGAAGAGGAAAGGCTGCCTCTCTTTCCTCCCCTCCTCTCAGGCCACTCTCTGTCCCAACTTGCCAGTGCAAGAACAGAAAGAAAGGAAAGGAAATCTGTTTCCCACCAGAGGCCTCTGTACCTTTAAGTCCAAAAAGAAGGACAAGCCATTCTTATCATTGCTAGTAATTGTTTTGTTTGCTTGAAACATTTTATTGCAATTGTAGCTACCATGAACCTGTAACTTCTCATTTCTGAATCTAGATATGAAAAATGCAGCTGTTCTTCTCTGGAGAAATCCAGTGCTAGATTATCTCCAGTCCCCACCCACTCCACCCCAAACATGGCAAAATCAGACGAAAGAAAATGAATGTTCAGGGAGTTGGACAGATGGCTTAAATGTTAAGAGCACAGGCTGTTCCTCTAGAGGTCCTGAGTTCAATTCCCGGCAACCACATGGTGGCTCACAACCATCTATAGTGGGATCTGATGCCTTCTTCTGGCATCAAGACAAACATGCAGATAGATACTCATATACATAAATAAATCTTTAAAAAGATAGAAAGAAAAGAAAATGAATGTTCATACACCACAGGACAATGTACAGTCAATATGCTTTTGAGCAGTGTTACACGCTGCAGCTGGGGAACAGCTCTGAGCTGATGCTCTCCTGGTCCAGCATGGCTGATGATGAGCCAGTGAGGGGAGCCAAAAGAGTGTTAAGGCCTTGGCAGACAGGTTACCTGCATCAGTTCCTGGGCTGGTGCACACATTTTCCTCAGGCCAACCTGTGAGCCTCCGCAGGAACCAAGAAGCCAAGGAGCCACCTAAAGTTTCAAAGAATGGTCTCTTGGTTTTCTTGTGTTTTCGCCGTTTGATTGGTTGGTTTTATTTTTGTTTTCTCTAAGATGAATACAACTAAATGTACAATCCTCCTGCCTCAACCTCCCAATTGTAACTATAAAGCCATGTGCCCTTGTGACCAGCAAATTTTCCCTTCATTATACATTGTGCTCAAGGGTCAGTCTGATTTGACTGAAAAGTAGAACCGGTATCTACTACAGACAGTGGCCTGAGCAGCCTGGCACCTAAACTGATCACACCAAGGAGTACAAGCTCAACTCCAAACAAAAGTAAATGTTATTTGATTGTTTATTTTTAAGGTAATCCCCACATAGCCTAGGCTGGCCTCCAAATAGTTATGTGGCCAAGGATGATCCTAAATTACAGGCATGGCCAACCATGCTCTACCAACTGAGCTACATTCCCAGCTCCCAACTGTCTATTCCTTGCTGAAATGAAGGCCCAGAAAACTACACTATCTGCCCCACCCCTGACCCCAACCCCTAGCTCCTAGAAAGGATCCAAGTACACTGGAGTCTGGGCTAGCAAACCACTGTTAAAAAAGAGGACAAAGCTCTGATTTTCATGTTAAATTCCCATTCGGCCTCAGAAATGTTAAAAATAAACCTTCACCTGCATCTGATTTTCTTTTGTTACCACAGCCATTGTCACTGAACAAAGAGGTAGCAGGGCCTCGTTGGGCAGTTCACAGAGTTTTGCCTCTGAGCCCAGATTGGAGGGACACATGATAATGGACAGAGGATCGGCAGGAACATCACTAGGAATCAAAGATTCTTCAGAGCTTCCAGCTCCTGAGGGTGGACCAGGGCCCCGCAGCTTGCTCTGCCCACAGCCCTACATGTTTCCCAGAAAGAGATGGGGGGCCCTCAGATTTCCCCCTAAGCAGCTTGACATAGATTGAGGTTCTGGATTCTCTCCTCTCTCTGGTTTTCAACTGAGGTCTCCATTACATTGAGAAGTGCTTTACAATAGGCGGAGAAATCACAGCCCAGGCACTGTAGAACTGATCCCTCATGCTGGACAGGGGTTCAAGCACTGGACAATAGGGTCCATTCAAGTGAGTTACTTTAAGGTGTGTGACCTAATGCAAATTACTTGACCCACCTGAACCCATTTTCCTCTTTGTAAAATTGGCATAAATTGATATATTGGACATGAGAACCACTGTAATAAATAAAGCACAATGCAAATTGTCTTTAGTACTATGTAAATTTATTTCTGGCTCAAATTAAGTTCAAAGTAGGTATTTCTAATCTGTGGGATCATTAAAAATATTCCTTTTTTTACCATTTTCAGTTGTGCATGTGTCCATGAAACACCTGAGTGCAAGTACCTGCTGAGGGGTCAGAAGCATCAGTTAGCCCTGGATCTGGATCACACAGGGAGATGTAAGCTGTCTGATTCAGGTGCTGGGAATCAAACTAGAACAGTACATGCTCTTAACTGATGAGCCACAGCTTCCGTCCCTTAAAGAGATCCCTTTGTGTGTAGGGGAGGTGGTCTTTCAAGGTGGAATTTAGGTAGCTGGGGCCACTGTAAGGACCTGGATTCATTCTGGAGGCAGGGCCAATGGATTCAAAGGTTGAATTTGTGCCAGAAAACTCCAATGGCTGCTGCACCTTACTCCTTTGCCCAATCCTAGAACATCAAGGTGTGTTGCATCTTGATTACATGGTTTTTTGGTTGTTGTTGTTTTGTTTTAAAGATTTATCTATTTATTATGTATACAGTATACAGAAGAGGGTACCAGATGTCATCATAGATGGTTATGAGCTACCATGTGGTTGCTGGGAATTGAACTCGACCTCTGAAAGAACAGTCAGTGCTCCCAACCTCTGAGCCATCTCTTTTCTTTAAAGACCCCTGTCCATCGGAGCATCGGCCCTTAGCCCTTCTACTGCGCCAAAGCTAGGTGATCAACCTGGGTTCCTGTATATAACAATAAAATCCTCGCTCTTCACAGCGTGTCCAGCTTCCCTGGTGGCAAGTGTGGAAATCCTTACACACGGGCATAACACCACCATTCCCTAATGTAACTTTCTATATGCATCAGTCCAGATCCAGGGAAGATGATGGAATATTACACAGGATTAAGAGCTCTGCACAGGCCTATAAGTGTCCTGCATCATTTCTGGTCCATGGAGCATCTGTAAGTCAGTCACACAGCTGCAGTTCACTGCAGAATGCACTAGGAAATAATAAGGCCCAGCTGTGTGCCGGGATGCGCAGGCACTGTCTCCTGAGTCTTTGCCTTACACACACTAACACTGAAAGAAAAGGGGCTGGCCTGAAGTGCAGACCACAAATGAGTAGCTGTCACATGGCTCCTCCTCTTCCACAGTGGCCCAGCGCCTTGTCCTTTGTAATGACACAGACGGGAACTGCAGATGCCCAGCCCCTGCAGCCCCTTGGTCATAGGCCCACATCTCCCTATCGCCAAAGAGAGGGTTCTGTCATCCCATTGTGACCTCTTCCCTGACCAGGCCATTCCCACGTGAGACCCACAGTGTCAGGTCACCAAGTCCCTACTTGGCCACCAAAGGAGTCGAGTCCTAATGTCAGGAAGCCACTGTTTTTGAAATTGCTGGCTGCTAGTGTTTCCATTAAAATGTTACTCATGCCTCATGGTATGTGACCCCAGTACCTGTGGCCTAATCCCCAACCTCCCTCTGCCCTGTGTGGCTCCTGGGAACATATATATATATGCTCTGCACCGAGGGAGATCTCTGGATTTCTTGCACACTCAACTTTGTCCTGCCCACTGGTCAGATATTTGACCCCATGGCTTTGTCTAGACCCTGAGGTGTACTGTGTCTCTGCTTTGTATTTCTTTACATATAAAAGACAGAGTTTGGATTGTTTAGGTTTCTATGTTTACTTTGTTTGGTTTGTTTTCTTCAAGTAGGGTCATGCTAGGCTGGCCTGAAATCCTTCTGCCTCAGCCTTCTGAATGCTGACATTATAGGTGTGCTAACAGCACTGGCGCTCTCTCTCTCTCTCTCTCTCTCTCTCTCTCTCTCTCTCTCTCTCTCTCTCTCTCTCTGTGTGTGTGTGTGTGTGTGTTTATTCATTTTTGTTCTATTTAGACTGGGTCTCACTGAATTACCAGACTGCCCTGCTCTCCTGTTCTCCAGTTACTCTCCCATTTAGCCTCCTGTGCAGCTAAAATTAAAGGCTTGTGCTGCCACCTGGCCTCCTGTACAAGGCCCTGTGGCCTCCACCCCCGGCTGTTGCTCTGTGCTCACCCAGCGTTAGTTCCCTTAGTCCCCTGCATGTCTATGTGGGACAAAGGGCTATGGATGGCACTCTAGAGAAAGCTGTGGTTTCTCAGCCATAAGTGAAGGTAGTTTCACTAGCTGTGGGAAGAATTGTTTAGCAGGTTGGCGTTCACATAGTTGATAAAATGTGTCCAAATCCACTAACTTCTGAACTCCAAATATGATGACCCAATCCTCTTTCAACAACTCAAGGCTTTGGTACTGGGGAGACACTCTCCAACAGCTGTGTGACTTGGGTAACCCATCAAACCTCTTTAGAGTAGCCAGTTGGTGATGGTGCACACCTTTAATCCCAGCACTCAGGAGGTAGAGGCAGGCAGGTCTCTGTGAGCTCGAAGCCAGCCCAGTCTACAGATCATGTTCCAGAATAGCCAAGGCTACACTGAGAAACACTGTCTTGGAAAACAAAAGACAAAACAAAACCCCCAAAATCTCTCTAAAGTATGTTAATTTGTAACATGAGGTAATTTTGATTAGGGTATTAATATAGAAATTTAAAGGCTAGAGAGATGTTCTTCCTAAAGACCCAGGTTCAATTCCTAGCACCCACAAGGCTGCTTACAACTATCTTTGATGCCAATTTCAGAGGATCTGATGCCCTCTTCTGGCCTCCCCAGGCACTATATGCATGTGGTGCACAGACATACATGCAAGCAAAACATCCATTCACTTAAAATTTATATATATTCTCCTGTTATTTACTGGATGTGGTAGCTCACATCTGTTAAGCCCATCACTTACAAGGTTGAGGCAGGTGCATTGCCACGAGTTTGAAGCCAGCCTGGAATAGAGTTCCAAGGCCAGCCATAAGAGCTCACATGTTTGCCTCTCTATTTGCTTCCTTAAGGAGCCTCCTGTTGCCAGAGCAAGCATAGATGCAGGGCTACTTGGCTGATTTCTTCCTACAAGTGCCTTTGTGCAGCCTCTCAGGTTCAGAGCTGTGAGGGCACCTGGGGTTGGGAGAGGGTGGTGGAGGGTAACAACAGTAGTCGTAGCAGCCCCACAACCAACAAAACAAAGAGCCCAGCTCCCAGGCTCTGTGCTCCCATCCCATAGGGCAGGACCATCGCAGCCCTCGGTCCACACAGAAGCCCCTGTGTCCTCCTGAGGGCTGAGAGAGTGCTAGATGATGACACAGCTCTTAGTCTAGTGCCAGACCCAGTGAAGATTCCAGGCCATAGAGGTGACTGAGAGTCTAGAAACAAGAGACCGAGAAGTCTATAGTACACTCTGTTTATCTACTTTGATTCTGTTCCCCCAAAAAGCCTTGAAAAAAAAAGCTACCTGGAATGAGGTTCAAGCAACTCTTCCTCAGATAGACCTGTCCTGCCATCTAGTGGCGAGTCCCTGGGAATGTTAAAGAACTAGACAGGTGCCTAAGGCAGTCCGGGAGGTCAAGAATGGCAGGCAGGGTCACAGGGCACATCAGAACTCCGGGTGGGGCGGGATGGGGCTTTATGAAGGAGTCTGTGGCAATAATGGTCGTGTTTCTGTGTCACGTCCTTCTGACAGGAATCACACAAAGGGCTTTTCATTCTCTCTGCATGTTTGTTCTCCCCGTAGTCCCTGTGAGGGGGCAGAACGGAAACCTAGGAGTCAAGAAACTCGACCAAGTTCACTTAACTTAGCAACTCAATCTAGGATTATCTGACTTTATGGTTGGGGGGTTCTGGGAAGGATTCTAGAGTCTTCAGTTACACTCTTTCTTGGCAGAGTTTAGCAACCCACACCTGTAATCACAGCACTAGAGAAATAGACATAAGGATTGCCTCAGGTTCAAGTCTCCAGAGCAAATTCTAAGACAACCATGGGTACATAGAAAGCCCCTTTCCTTCTGTCCCTGCCTCCTCCCATGGTAAACTACAAGAGGCTATCTTCTCATGCTCACTGTGTGGCATGGCTCCATTTCCACCTCCATGGTCTCTTGGGTCCCTAAATCTGCAGCATCTCCTGTAACAAGCTTCCAGACCTTAACATAACTGACTCCATGATGAAAGTAACACTCAAGCCATAAAACTCAGCATGTAGACAGTAGCACCTGCCAAGACAAAAACAAAGGACAACCCATCAAAGTCCATAATTCTGGGAAAGTCTCTAAATGTCCTAACCTTGGCTTTTGGTTTCTGTAGTTCTCCTCTGGCCAACTGTTCTTGTTCACTGAACTATGTCAATCCAGGACATGGTGTTTGTGCTTAAAAGTTTATCCTGAGAAAGGCTCAGGGCTACGCTGGGATTCTGAACACACAGTGTAGCAGTTAGCCAGCTAGTAAAGACTTCCAACTGTCTTAAACCCATGTCCAAGCAGTCTTCTCTGCTGCACACCCCACAATGCTCCTCAAGGAAGCTTTTATCTCTTTGGCCTGTATACTAAAGGAGCTCTCCCTTCTCTCTTTTCTCTCTCTCTCTGGAGCTCTGTGGCCTATGGCCTCGAACTCACTACACTGACCAGGTTAGCCTGGAATTCACAGAATGCAACCCCAAGTGCAGAGATTGAAAGCACCACCATGCCTGGCCATCTTCAAATAGCTTAATGTGTGAAGCTTGTCCCTTCCTGCTGTATGAGATGGAGGTCCTTAGGGACCACTTTAGAGGGGGTGATCCCATCGCCTCTAAGCTTGGTTAAACATCCTAAAAGTCCTTCTGCTGTCATAGATGGAAGCAGTGGAAGTTGGCCCTCGGTTGCCCATGCCTTATCCCAGATAGGAAGAAGCCTCACACCATCCTACTGAACATGAGAGTTATTTAAGGGACAGCGGCCATTCTTCCTATTTTTAGTTTAGTTTAGGTTTCTTTTTCCAGTTTCAGCAATGCATCCAGACCTAACTCCTGGGCTGAGTGCTTTAAGGGGTACCGGGAAGGGTGACAGACCTCAGTGTGATTTCCCCAGAGCTGAAATCTGTATGCAGAAAGGCTGTTTGCCATCTTGAAGGCCTTCTACTGAGTCGGATCCAGGCCATGATCCCTCGTTGGAAGCAGACCTTTTGTCCTGCCTAGCTATTGGTCATTTGGCCCTTTATTAAACCAAATGAGAGCGCCCCATACTACCACCCTATTCTTGCTTGCTCCTAGAAACATGTGTTTGCGTGTCTTAGGGAAGTTAGGGTCCTCTGCCTCTGCAGAAATAGTCCACCCCAACCCTTAAAGTTTCAGTTGCTGGTTCTCCCATCCATGCAATCTAACCTTTGCTTTTCTTTCTTTTTTGTGACTTTTAAAAACAGAGTCTTACATGTAGGCAAATCCTGTACAGCAATCCCTCCCGACCCCAGATTAGGCATAAGCCACACCCAGTTATCTGTTCCACAGAGAGATTCTGTATTAAGCAGGGAAGGACAGTTAACATGGCTACCTTCTGACTCAGCCAGCAAATGTCCTGGCAGGTGTAATTTTGAAGAGAAGAAAAAAAGAAGGGCTATGTTAGAATGGGCTAGGATGTGGTGGTAATGGAGTTGGGAACAAGGGAAGGGGGTTTGTTCCAGAGGGACAAAGGATAGAGGGAAGATTCACATGGCAAAGGGAATAGGGAGAAGGGTAAGGCCTGCCAGAGCCACATGCTCGAGTGGGCTAGTGTCCCTTCCTTCTGTATTCCAGCGCCCCCAAACTTACTATGTAACCAATAACTGCCTTGAATTCTGATCCTCCTCCCTCTACCTCCTGAGCTCCAGGATTACAGGGGTGCACTACCACGTCCAATTTATGTGGTACTAGGGGTTGAACCCAAGCCTAATAAATTGCTATGCAATTAACTTGATTTGTTATCTTGCTCAATCAACATTTATTACCCACCTATATGTCAGGACTGGGGGTGGGGTGAAGAAGACAAGATGACTAAGCAAGCATGGTGTGTACACCTAGTGCGTAACAGTTTCTTCCAAGATTGAAACATCTCATCCTGAACAAAACCTCCTTGACCAGAAAGCTAAACAAATCAAAACAACTACAGGAAGTCCCTGAAACTGACCAGATTCACTAGGCCTCTCCCTGCCAGAATAACAATAAACACCTAGAGACCCTCTCAGAGGGAGCTCAGCTGAGCTGCATAGAAGACACTCAGACAAATATTTAAAAAACAAAAAAAAAAAGGTCTGGAGAGATGGTTCAGAGGTTAAGAGCACTAACTGTTCTTTCAGAGGACCTGAGTTCAATTCCCAGCATCCACATGGCAGCTAACAATTCTCCATAATTCCAAGATCTGGCACCCTTACACAGTTATACATGCAGGAAAAACACCAATTCACATAAAATAAAAATAAATATTAAAAAAAGAAGACACTCAGACAAGCCAAGCTGCAAACACTGAGACCATACCAGCTGCCTGGAAGAGGTCACTGGGAAAGGACAGTCTGCATCCTGTTGAGCTGCTGCCTGTAGGCTGTACCACCCGCCCCAGGTTCCCAGCTTTTGTGAGCTGTTTCCCATGCTGGGGTGGGCTTTAGTAAGGCACCTCTATAAGTAACTCCTTTGTCCATATTCCTAAAAGTAATCCCAATAAAACTCATGGTTCAGTGGTAAATTGGTCTGTCTTGGGTTCCCTATCTGGGATGAATAGACCTGCTTGTTACATCTTCCCAAGAAAAGTTTGTGCTCATCCTACAACACCCGCAATCCCAGCACGTGGGGAGGTGGAGGCAGGTGTTGAAGGTCATCCTTGATAAACAGGAAATTTAAGGTCAGCCTGGGCTCCTGTCTCAACAGAACGAAACAAATACAAGTCATTCATAGACAAAAGAATAGCGAATAAGATAGGTATGGGGTGGAAACCCTAGCCCTGAGGATACAGGGAGCTGAGAGCTCTCATTTCTCATTTCTCCTGTCCTTCCCTCACCTCCTGTCCTTGCCCTCACCCTTGGCAGATGCTCTGGGTTTCACTTGGAGCCAAATGGTTAGATGGCTACTTCACCTCTGGCTTGTCATAAATGTAGCCCAAAACTTAGAAGGCACCAAAATAAATCATCCTTAGTCAATGGACCACCTCAGTAAGAAAATATTCAAGAAGAAAGATGTCTACAAATGCACCCTCACCACCAATGCTAAAACGTGGATTTCAGAATTTAATGCAGGGCAACTGATGATATGATGGATGAGTTAATGAATGAAGCCGAGTGACCACTCAGTCTTCCAGCAAAACTGAACTGTAGATATTCTTAATATTTTGTTATGATTCAGGCTTTGGTCTTTTGAGGCAAGACCCTACACTGTATCCAAGGCTGAGCTGGATCCTTCTATGTAACTCAGGCTGGTCTTGAACTCTAGACGGTCCACCTGTTAGTTTTGTGCGTGAAAACAGATATACACTATCAAGGCCACACTTGAGAGTTTATTTAAGAGAGATTCCCATGTGGGTGCAAAAGCAGAGGAGCAGCACAGAAGTCAGGGGACAGAGAGAGAGCCGAACATGCCCAAAGAGAAGGGGCATGTACGGATATGCGTCATGCATCTAGGGAGGTACTTCTGCACGCAGTGCCACAGGGTTTACGAAGCTATGCCCAGGGGCATGCCTCCGTACAAGGTGCATCTCACCTGAGCCTGGTTGGCTCAGCTATGTGGAATGTCAGGAATCCTTGTAGAGATTCTTAATATTTTGTTATGATTCAGGCCTTGGTCTTTTGAGGCAAGGCCTTACACTGTATCCAAGGCTGGGCTGGATCCTTCTTTGTAACTCAGGCTGGTCTTGAACTCTAGACGGTTCACCTGCTTCTACCTCTGAGCATTGAAATTACAAGTGTGTGCCCCTCTGCTTGGCTGACTTTGACAACTAATATTTATGCTTGTCCACTAAATACAGCATTCTCAAGAAAGCTCTATATAAAGATTTTTTAACTTCATTTAGAAAATGTATTTGATTTAACTCAGTTTTGAAGGCTGAAAGGCCAATACATAATGTAGGTCTTTTAGAGGGCCAAACTGTAGTGGGATTATGTTCTGTAACATTGTCTATAATTGTCCCGCCTACTGGTTTAATAAAAACACCGAATGGCACAAGGCAGACAGGAATTGTGGACAAGGCTACCAGACAAAGAAAACGGCGGAACAGGAAGAGTAGAGTAGAGACCTCACCAGAGATGCCAAAGAGACACCAGGAGAGACATCAGCAGACCCAGAGGAAAGGAGACCAAGATGCTGCTCTGAGAAAAGGTACCGAGCCACATTGCTAAACAAGACAAGAATCATGAGTTAGTTTAAGAGCAAGAGCTAGCTAGCAATATGTCTGAGCAGAAGCACTGGGATGTGACTGGCCAGTCCAGCTGACCTACCAGCAAGGTGTCCAGATATCTCTCAGTTTTGGTCAAATCTTCATTTATAGTTTCTCAGTGCTCATTTAAATTGTGTCAAAGGCAAAATAAATAAATAAATAAATAAATAAATAAATAAATAAATAAATAAATAAGACAAACCTGATCAGGAACCAGAGCTCCCTCCTGGCATTCTTGGCCTTTGACCAAGACAAAAACCAAGGACATGTCAGGCTAATAACCAAAAGCAAGAATTAGGGACTGAGCTAAGCAACCAAGGTGATTTACAACCCTGCCCACCTGATTTGATCCCAGCAACATATATAAAGGTGGAAGAAAAGGATCCACTCCAGAGAGCTGCCCTCCAACCTCCACATGTTTTATGGCACATAGACCCACACCAACTAACAGTAATAAATTTTAAAAAATTAGAATTTTCAGGGTCTCCACTATTCTCATCACAGGCATAAAACCCTGCATGTAACCTTCAGTCATCTTCTCTACAGTAGTTTATGGAGGGTAAAAACTCCAAGCTCACTTCCTAGGTTTTGAAAACCAACCAATCCCTGAGCCCACTCAAGCTTGGGACTTGAAATCTCACCAATCCCCACCCTGGAAACCCCCCACACACACACACACACACCCCACTGTGTAAGCCTACCTCCCACTCAGTTCTCTGCTCCTTCTTTCCCAAGCAGAGGCAACTGCCCTCTTGTGTCTTTCCCAACAAATCTCTTGTGTTAATTTTGTGGTGTTCCTTAGCTCCCAACCTCCAAGATATTTTTTCCTTCAGAGCTTCAATATTTATACTAGGGAAACCTTTCCCTTCAGGACTGTAACAAATTTTTTTTTGGAAATTTTTTTTTGTGACATAAGTATATACAAGTCAAATTTGCCATTTCAAGCATATAATTCATTAGCAATAACTACATTCAGAATATTGTGTAGTGCCAGGAGCCAGAAGACTATAATCCCCATTGTCTTAAGCTATGCCATGAATTTGAGTGGTTTCCTTTTACCAAGAGTTAAGTCTCCTCCCAGACCACAGGTGACTCCCTTCAGGGAGTTGACTGACAATAGATAGATTTCCATAGCAAACACCCTTTAACTGTGGATTTCCCCTACCCTGTGTGCCTACAGTTCCTATTTAACTGCTGGTTGAAAAATAAAGTTTCAGGGCTTGATCAGAAAATTGTGACTTGCTCTCTTCCTTGTGCTTCTTGCCCCCCATTTGTTTTGCCCCCTTTCTTCAAGTCCATGTTGAAGACCCTGCTGGCCCGGGCAGTGTAACTGTGGCCTCTGTTGTTCAAACCTTTTTATCAACTTTAATAAAAACCCTGGAACCATGCAGCAGTGACTTACTTCTCCACCTTTCCCCACCCCCCAGTCTCATGCTTATCTTTTCTGTCTCAGTGAAGTTGCTCATCTAGATATTTCTCATAATTGGAATCAAGCAATATTTATCTTGTTTTGTCTGGCTTTTTTTTTTCAAGTAGCTCAATGTTTTTAAAGCTCAGCATGCTGTAGCATACATATGGAACTTCATTCCTTTTTTAGGGCTAAATAATACATCACTATATGTAAAACATTGTGTTGGTTCATCTTTTGATGGTCACTTAGGTTGTTTTTAATTTGCTGAAAGTTTTGACAAGCACTTGAGAAAACAGAGCTGTTAGGGAAATTTCAGAAGGGGATCTCTTATTCAGAAGAAAGCTGAATAACTTCGCATATTAAGGAGGATGTTCTAAGTTCCTCCCACCAGCCTTTTGAGACAACTTGGATCTTAGAGAAAAAGATCAGGAGAAGGCAATGTGTTCTGGAACTTCCAAATTCACCAAGCAGCTCTACCACCACTAACCAGTAACTGGAAAGCTTTAAGAGAATAAAATTGCTGTGTTGAATCCCCAATATAGCGTGTCCCCCAGAGAGAAGGCATGTGGAACCCTCAGATAGTACAGGCAAACACCTCCCCAACCTGGCCTCTCTGTAAAGGAGAATATTGTGTTACAAGGACAGTGTGATCTGAGAGACGGGAGGCCATGCAGCTTCAACATCTGAGGCTCTTCACAAGTCTTTAAAGGCTCCCTGGTTCTCTGAGATGAATTGGCTGAAGCTCCTGATGTGGGGGTTTAGACGGTGGGTAAGCTTGATATCACGGTCAGGCTTCATGTGATAGAAACGAAACATATTGGCCAATTCCTTGGCTCCAGGGAATCCCAGCTTCTCATAAGCTTCCAGGGTGATCTTTTAAGAAAGGAAGAAAGCAGTAAATGTTATGGTTTGCAATAGTTTTACATATACATCTTAGTAATGATGCAGGCCATATTTTTTAGCTCCACGATCTAAGGAACTCTGAAGTACCTCTCACATACAGAGTGTCAGAAAAATGACTGATGAACTAATTGGATGGTAAATTCTGATCCAAACTATGTGAAACTATTTATAGTCTTTAAGTGTGCCATTCAGTGGAGAAGGCAAGTACTTCTCTGCTGAGTTATTAATGTATGATCACAGGTTCTGGCTGCAGTCCTCAGTGGGGGCGCTACACCATGTGTCAGCTGACAGTGCCAAAGCCTCAACTGCCTTAGATCCAGGCATCTGGATAAGGTAAATCTGAGCATCTTCACAGTGCTTCATCTGTGTTTCTCCCATATTCCCCCAGCAGGCCCCTAGGATGCTCTACATTCCTGGGTGCATACGTATTAGTTCCTCATCCTGTTGGCTCTTTACTTAGCTGATATCACAGCTATTTCCTCTCCTTCATGGTTAGAGATCTGGGTGTGCCCCCCTTCAATCATTCTAGCCTCTGCCAGAACCAGGTAGGCCCCAACAATGAAGTATCTCATGCTTACTGAGATGCCTTCTGTCCTTGACTCCTACATGATGCTAACTAGATGTATAGTGGCCTCTACTGAAGAAACGGTACCCCTCTAATATCTCACCAGTATAATCTGCCCTCCGTACAGAGATAAACTGTGACCTTACAGTTCCACTTGTTTTTTTTTATTTAAAAAGCTTGCATGTATTTATTTATTTATGTATGTATGCATGTGCATACATACACACACATATGTACATGTATATGTGTGTACATATGCATCACCAGTGTAGAGTCAGAGAACAACTTCCAGAGTCAGCTGTCTCCTGTCACCCTGTGAGTCCAGGGGATCAAACAGGTAATCAGGGCTGTTCTCGTTGCAGGCCTTCCCCTTGTCCTTAGAAAAATATATGAGGCCAGGCCAGGCAGGGGTGGTGTATACCTTTGATCCCAGAGAGCAGGAGGCAGAGACAAGCAGATCTCTGTGAGTTCAAGGCCAGCCTGGTCTACAGAGTGAATTCCAGGACAGCCAGGGATGTTATATAGAAAAATCCTGTCTCCAAAAAAAATCAAAAATAAAAGAAAAATATGTGTGAGAAATAAAAATGCATGGACAGCCACAATTGTGAGGCTTTTGTGTCTTGAGAAGCCTGTACTTGTCCCTTAGTGTATACCTTAGCCTGGCAATAAATGCCCTCCAAATTCAAAACAGATCAATAGGTCCATGATTATCATATGACATTTTTAATAATGAAAATTCCTGTTCCAGTTCTTGGAGAGCTATTGTAAGTTTGAGGCTGGTCTGCATTACATAGTGAGTTCCAGACCAGCTTGTCTCAAAGAGATTTTTTAAAAAGGGGAGAAAGGAAAGAAAATGCAAGGGAAACATATATATCTATCAATAGAACAGTAAAAATGTATTATCATATTAATGTTTGAAGGAGTTTAGCAAAATAGAAAATGTTCACAACATTGAGTGAAATGACATTGAATGCTGTTTTAAGCATAGATAAATACATATTTATATACTGGAAAAGGATTGAATAAACCAGCAATCTTCTTATCTCTGAGAGTCTAAACTGAGTTTCCTTTTCTTTTTTCTTTTCTTTAATATTTTGTGTATGTTTGTTTGTTGAGACAGGGTTTCTCTGTGTAATATCCCTGGCTGTCCTGGAATTCACTCTGTAGACCAGGCTGGCCTACACAGAGATCTGCTTGTCTCTGCCTCCTGAGTGCTGGGATCAAAGGCCCGTGGCACCACTGTCTGGCCATTTTCTTTTTCAGTATTGCTTCAGTTACTGTAATAAGCATTTGTTAACTTTGAAATTAGAAAAATAAGAGCTAGAGAGGTTCCTTGGTGATTAAAAATGCATCTGTTCTGGCAGAAAACCTGAGTTTGGGTCTCAGCTGGTTCTCAGCACTTACACTGAACCAGTCTTCTGCCTTCCCAGGACACCTGCATGCTTGCAAACATGCAAACGCATCACACACACACACACACACACACACACACACAGAGAGAGAGAGAGAGAGAGAGAGAGAGAGAGAGAGAGAGAGAGAGAGATAAAAAAAATTATAAAGAATTACATTTTTTAAATTAGAGAAATATTTAAAACGTTGGGTTTGAAAACAGAGTAATTTATGTTAAGAAAGTTGTCTGTTTAAGTCATATTCTCATCTTGTAACTATGACAACTAACAAATCTCATTAAATTGATGCAGATTTTTAAAGGATTTTTGAGATGTGTTCTCTTGCAACTCACTTTCTGAGGGACCTGTATTTCCCCAAGGGTTGGACAGACAGTTCAGGAAGTCCTTAAGAACTGATAAGAGTCAGTGGACTCTGATTCCCTGAATCTGTCAGTCCCACAGACTTCCGCTGACCACATAGGTTGAGCAGGTTGCAGGCCAAAGGGTACCAAACTAGGAGGGCCAGAGCGCCACCTTGTGGCCAGATGCATCCTTCCCAAACTCAACATAATGCCAGCCTGCTATCTGAGGGCAGCAAATGAGGGCTTGTTATCTCAATGCTGGATTGTCTAGATTAGTTTGGCCTGTGAAGGATTACCTTAATTGACTCAGTTGAGGTAGTCGGCTCACCCTGAATGGAGAAAGGCAGCCATTTCATTGGCTGGACCCTGGACTGACTGAAAAAAGCGAATGGGGGCACTTGCATGAATGAATGAATCTGTTGCTCTCTGCTCTTGACTGTGGATAGAATGTAACCTCCATGTCTGCCTTCTCAGCAACGACGATGTTGTGACTTGGAACTGTGAGACAAATAAGCCCTGAAGTTTTCCCCTGAAGTTGCTTTTGTTGGGCTCTTTTTTTTTTTTTAATCACATGAAAAACAAAGACAACACATAAATACTTGAGGCTTTTGTGGGCCCTGTAGTTTCTGTTGGAACTATTAGGATCAGTCATTACACCATCAGAAAAGTCTCCCATTCCACCATCAACAGCTGTGTAAGGAAAAGGTACCTTCCTACTTGTCTGTAAGAGCTATTGGACCAGAAGCCTTCTATGAGCTTCATGGCACTGTCAGTTATTGAGAGCTCACTAAGTGTCCTCAAGAGTCTCTTCAAACCCATTCCTTTTTTTTTAAAAGATTTATTTTGTTATTGATGGGGGTGTATGTGCTTAAGGGTGCCCAAGAGGACAGGAAGGAATGCCAGGTCCCCGAAGAGCTGGAGTTAGAGGTGATTGTGAGCCCTGCAGTGTGCATGCTGGAAGACACACTCCAGCTCTCTGAAAGAAGAGCATCAGACTTGTAGCCACTGAGCTAACCCTCCAGCCCTGAAACCCAGTTCTTGCATGAATCGTCCTCTTGGCACCTACAAGGCAGATAGCCTGGATAACACAGTTAATGCCCGCAGTGATGCTCACTGTGACTTTATGTGTCCCAACATTTTCACCCTGATTGCACTATAATTTCTCCAAGTCAGGAACAGGCACACAGGACTTGTGTGCTGATCACTAAGGTAAACTAAATATATCCTGTCTCGCTTTCACAGGGGAACTCTGAGGTAGGCATTGTAGTGACAGTCTACAAGTGAGGAAGCTGAGGCTGAGAGAGTAACATGCTCCCACCCCACCTGCACCTGCTTCCCCATCCACAGTGAGAGCCAATGAGGGGAACTGGAACAGTGCAGGGAGAAAAAGTTGTGCTTTGATCTTCGGATTCTAAATTCTTTCTACATAAAAGTAATTTAGTAATTTAGTTTATCTAACAAGCCAATTAACTAAAGCCAAAGAAACACATTATAGGGGAGGTAAAGGTTTGCTAACATAGCACTCTCCTCATTTTTTTCTTACAGTCTGGGTTCATCCCTAAAATCCACCAATAAATCTAATTAATCTGTAGATCAGTGTGGTGTTAGCTGAGGTAGCCTCTTGTGGTCACACTGATGACCAAAGAATTCACCTTAGGAGCTAGGCATGCCTGCTGTAATCCTAGTACAAGGGAGTCTGAGGCAGGGTATTTATCTCAAGCTTGAGGACAGCCTGTGCTACTTAAACCCTATCTTGGGCCCATGAGATGGTCCAGCAAGTAAAGGTTTTTACCACTAAGCCTAACAACCTGAGCTTAACCTGAACCCGTGAGCCACATGTGGTAAAAGGTAAAAATTTGCTGTGGAATAATTCTGTTCACTGTAAATATGTATTACTCTCATTGGTTACTAAGGAGCTAGGCAAGATTTTGGGGGCAGAGAGAATGCTGGGAAGAAGGGTGGAGTCAGGGAGTCATCAACCAAATGCAGAAGAAACAAGACGTACAAAATGGGGTTCTGAGCCATGAGTCACATGGCAGCAAGTAAATAAATAGAAATGGGTTCATTTAAGTTTTAAGAGCTAGTTAAAAACAAGTCTAAGCTATTGGCTGAGCATTTATAATTAAAAATAAGTCTCTGTGTGGTTATTTTAGAGCAGGTTGGTGGGACAAAGCAGTCCTGATAAAAACTCCACCTACAAGAACTGACTTCTACAGGTATTCCTCTCTCTCTCTTCTCTCTCTCTCTCCCTCTCTCTCTCTCTCTCACACACACACACACACACACACACACACACAAACACACACTACATAAATAAATACTTTTTTTAAAATGAAAAAGCAGTAAACCCTTTCTCAAACAAAAGGACTCACCTTTGCATCTCGGATGTCTTTCCCCAGAGTTCTGGACAAAACATCAGCATACTGCTGTATTGTTAGGGCCTCTGAACTAAGGCCCACAGCCTTGCCTACAAACTCCTCTGGAGAAGCAAAAATGCTGGAGACGACTGCTCCGATGTCAGCAAAGGAGATCCCATGCATTGGCACATCCCCCATGGGCAGTGCTAGTTTCAAAAACAAATAAAAAATAAGTTATAGTATTTCATCCTTGGCAGGCCCTTCACCCCAAACTAGTCATTTCATCAACTCTAACCACTTTTTTTTAAAAAAAAAAAAAAAAAAAAAAAACCAACAAACTTTATTTATTTATTTATTTGCCTTGGTGTTTGCCTGGAACTGGAACTACAGACAGTTGTTAGCTGTCATGTGGGTGCTGGGAATTGAACCGGGGTCCTCTGGAAGAGCAGACGGTGCTCTTAACCTCTGAGCCATCTCTCCAGCCCCTCTAACCACTTTTAAAAGGTGTGAAAAGCAGCTGCTGTGGACAGAGGTCACTGAGGGAGCATCCCTCAGAAGGCATGAAGGTCATGTAACCATGCAGTCACTCATTCTCACAGGATTATAAAAAGCTGGTGTATCCTTAGGAAGTATCAGCTGCTCCCATGGTAGAGACACCCAGCACTGCAGTCTTCTGAATATTTGGGATCCTGTATGGGAGTGACCATTACCTCTTCACCCAGGGCTACTCTAACCAACAGATTATAGATTCTATGCAGTGTGTGCTGGAGCAGGCTGGGGACCGGTCTCTTGGGAGATTTTGGTCCCTGGAGACTAGCTATGATGATGGGATCCTGTCCTGGGATCGCCTGCTGCTGAAGGTCAGGTAGCCAAGCTAGGATCATTAGCAGTCATTTTATTCAGCTTTCCCAAGACACATGAGAAAGCTGAGGCCTGAGGTCACAGAGTTAACTACACACATGGGAAATGCCAGCATGGAGGGCTGAAAAGTAACTGTGTGCTGTGGAATAATCCTTTTGTATGATGTGAAGATTTGTCATTCAGACTGGTTTAATAAAGAAGCTGACTAGCCAATAGCCGAACAGAGTAAGGTTAGGTGGGAAAGCCAGACTAGGAGAATTCTGGGAGGAAGAAGGGTGGAATCTGAAGAGTCACAAAGAGAGGAATTCCAGCAAATACAGAGGAAGCAGGACCTGTAGAAAATGAGGTAACAAGCCATGAGCCACTTGGCAGAGGTAGATAAGAAATATGGGTTGGTTTAAATGTTAGCTAGTAACAAGCCTGAGCTATTGGCTGAGCATTTACAATTAATATTACATATTTGAATGATTATTTGGGAGCAGTTATGGGACAGAAACTTCTACCTATACCTGTGTGCATCCCGTGCCAAGTCCAATCTTGGCTTTTGGGGGTGTGGCTGTCACAAAGAAGTGTAGGGGGTGTGGCTGTCACAAAGAAGTGCAGGACAGGTCAGTGGTCCTCTGAACAGACATGCAGGGCCAGGAACACCAGTGTGTCCACTGAAAAGCAGCAGGAAGGGGGATGGGAGAAAGCAGGAAGGAGGGAAGGAAGGAGGCAGCCAGCCAGCTGCCAGAGGACCCTCACTGCAACTTGGCATTTACCTAGGGTGTAGTGGCCATCAGAGGTTTTCACTGGCTTCCATATAGTAAGGAAGTTTTCATAGTAAGCTGCCAAGCGGACGCTGGTCATGGGAACACCAATGGACCAGAAATACTCCTCCACTTCACCCTTCCCGTCAAAGTGCAGCACTTTCAGCTTGCCCCCACTCATCCGGTCCACATTCTCCAAGCCGCTGTAGACCACGTGTTTCAGGCCCAGGCGCTTGGCAACATCTGCCACCAGCTTTCCCTGAAGAGCAAAATTACATCTTTTGCACACAAATATACATTTCTATATTTTTTGATGTCTGCGTACCATTTGGATTTTGTTGGCAAATGGAGGAATACATACACACATAAATGTATATTTTTCTCACTCCTTCCCTTCTCTGTCCTTCCCCCTCCTACATCTAGCCTATCCATTCTCTTTTTTGTTTTAGTTCTACATTTCTAACTTTCCTTTCTTCTCCTCCCTCCATCCCACTCTTCCTTTCCTTCCTTGCTGTCTCGCTGTTACCCATAAAACCTCACATAGACATCAGGAGAAATGAAGCTA